>WYDI02025911.1:0-48187 GCA_009867235.2 Psittacus erithacus | reverse complement strand
ACTGAGCTCACACACACCATTGCAGGATGTGACGGCATGAACATTGGGCCTGCCTGACTTCAGCATATCCACATCTTTGGCGGATTACGCCAAAATTATCCCGTTACCCCAAAATTATCCCATTGATGCTTGAATGCATTCCTGAAAGTTTATTTTTGCTAAGTCGAGATGGATGCATGATTTGGGCTGCAGCTGATCTTGGATGATGGTTTTTTCCCATGGAATGAGTCTGCTCAGGAGTGACTAAACGGAGAGAAGGTGGAAGTCTAGAGGCCAAGGTAGATGTGTTGCCTTTTCTTCCCCTCTTTCTGCTCTGGGGAGTCAAAATCCCCGAGACGAGGGTGATTCAACTGTTTTGCCAGGATGTTTGCTTTGTTCTTCGTGGTCCTGTTTTCCTTTGGCTTGCGCCTGCAGGGCTTTGCCTACATCTCTTCTTGACACCCCAGTTATTTCCTTACTGCCTAAGTACCACAAGCAATGTGCCAGCCCAATCCTTGCCTGGGCATCATCACCTCAGGCACTTTCTTTGCACCCCATAATGGTGTTTTGTAACCTTAAGATGTTCCTTCTGCAAGTGCTTTAGCAGAACTAGTTCTCTGAAACAGTGATTTGCTACAGAGACCATTAAAACATTGATAATCACAGGCCTTCATTTCACTTTTTAAACATACTGTAAATAGGCTTATTCTTTTGCTTTTAATGCCTCTCTGTTGAAGAGAAGGCTTGATTCAAACAAAATGTGTTTCCCTACTGTTCTAATGAACGTAACACTGTAATCAATCTCTTAGGAGTCGAATGGCACTCCATCCGTAACGTGCGATTCAGAGCAATACTCATTTCCTCAATCTCACTGAAAAGCAAGGCAGATTGCAGTACGTTCCTACAGTGAGAAGCATAATTGCTGCCCTGTTGCTCTAAGTGCCCTTCGGACAAAGTGAAGATATATCCACATTACAACAGCAATATTTTAATAGAACCTAGCTTTTAATGCACAGGCCTGGTGGTCTGCTGACGGGTTTGGAGGCACGGATGTATTACACGTCATCTGCTGGTGTTTTGAACACTCTGTTCCATTTCTCCAAGAGTTTCCTTCCCCCTCAGGGATGGTGTAGGCAGGGAAAATTCCTCTTAGCGTCAGGAATTGAATGGTTTTCTGTACAGTAGTTTGGAGACTGATTGGCTTGTCTCCGAACTGTTTTTATCAAACCATGCTAACTGCTATCAGTTGTGCACCATCATGAATTTCAGCCTTATAATTATGCTGATACTTCATAATACTTTATAGTAACTTTTCCCTCATTTGAGTTTTGAAGGTAAAGTTCAGTGTTCAATGGCATGGGGGAGAGGAAAGGAACACGCAGTGGGGAGCTGCTCTTACAGGTTTCTTCTATTATGGTGTGTGCTTTATTATGTATTAATTTGGTTATTCAGAGTTTTATCACTCAAGTGGTGTAATAGGAGGTGTGCTTGCCTGTGGCAAGCGGTTGGAACTGGATGAGCTTTGAGGTCCCTTTCAACCCAAACCAGTCTGTGATTCCATTTCCCTGAAGATGAAAGAGGACGGATGCTTAAGACAAAAAATAGCACTGATGGAAAATGCAAATTCTCTCCATCAGGCTGATTCCTGCTCCTGGAAAACTGAGGGCACAGCAAATGGGTCGTATCCATCACCTCGGTGCATGCTTAGATGCTTATTTATTTCAGGCTCCTTGGATGTTGCTAGAAGTAACTCACTGGTCAAGTTCAAAGCCTGGAACACCAAAATACCCCTAGCTTTCATTCTGCTTGCTCATTTCCAGATTACTTCAGAGACTGGAAGGGTTCTTCACTTGTTTCAGTGAAATAAGACCAAATGCTTTCTAAGATAATGTGCAATAGTATATCTTCACTGCCTTTCTCCTGATCTGTTTCTTTCCATGTTTTAATGCCAAGCAACTCCGTGTATGCAAAAAGAAAGCAGCTTAAAGTAAAACCTAATCACCTTGATAACAGAGCTATTATTAAAGGGAAGGTGGATTTTTGTTTGTGAAAACCTCCAAATTCAATCCTATTATACCTGGAAAAGGTCTTAGTAACTCAATAGGTGACCCATTTTGTTTTAAGCTGGTGCTTGCCCTGGAGACTGAACTGGTGCTGTAGTAGCCCATGCTCAGGAGGAGACATTAGTTAATCTAGGTCAGTTTAAGAAATAGCTGGAATGTCCATGAGTTTATAGTCACTTAGATCAGGAAGAACATTGTATATGTGATAAAATACTTAGCATTTCCTATTATTTCATTATGTTGTGAAGTTGTGGGAATGAAGAAGCCAGAGCCCGCCCATGGAGGGGGTGCCTGCCTATGACAGGGGTTGGATGTTTAAGGTCCCTTCCAACCCAAACCATCCTATGTTTCTGTGATTCTATATGCTGCATTGCTGCAGAGCTTGTACCTGGTACCGTGAATTTGTGTCTGGTGCAGTACTACAGCAGACATTTGGTAATCTCCCTGATGATGCAGCTTAATTGCAAGAAGTAATTTTGCAGGTCTTATCTGGAGATGCTTGCGAAGCTTTGGGGCCTTTGCTCCTTCTAATCTGTAGTGCTGTCTGTGCTGCATCACTTTATTCTTTTGTAATATAGCGGTTAATAAGGAACATATTAAGTATTCACATTATGGTAGAGCAATAAGAAAGAGATATTTAGTAAGTCACTCAGGAGGCCTTCTAAACAAGAACTGAGAAAGAAGCCTTTCCAGAAATAAAGACACTGGGTGAAATTCTACTCATGTCTGAGCAGTCCTGTTGAAACCCAGTCACTGCCTATGAATATATGGAAGGATCTATCTTGGGTAGCGAAGGAAAGCAAAGATGAGCCTGAGGGACAGCCTTTCTGTAAAAGACAGAGATTGGCCAACCCACAGGGAGGATATAGGATATGTTCTCACTTTTAGCTAAGTGGGTTTCCTTTAGTTCAAGTGTGAGGTATGTGTTTTGGGGGCAGAAGGGTTCTGGTTCTAGTCTCAAATTCCTCTGTGAGTTTGCCAGGCGCTGCTTCTAGCATTGGTGTCTTGGTTACATGACATGCAGTGACTTGAAGTTAAATAAATAAATAAAATCTATTTAATAGGCTTACAGGTAATGTGAGTTCTGAGTTAATTTATAGGGAGGTACGCAAAGAGGGCACGAGCCTGCTGCAGGCCTGTAACGTTGTCAGCGCAGTTATAACGTTATTCAATGCTGGGTGTTAACCCAAGTTTCACCAAACAGGTTTTTGTTTAGGAAACAGCAGATAAGCACATTGGTTCTATTTCATTTTATCTTTTCCTGTTTTAGGCAGTTTATTTTACTCTGTAGTGGAGGAAAGCTAAGAGAATATGAGGTGCTTAGTGTTAAGCTATTTAATTTCGCTGATGGAGGACGTAGAATTAGTCTTGCTCAAGGATGCTCTGCTTCACCTCCAGCTACTGAAATGGGTTGATGTAGATCAAAGGCCAGGCTTAATTATTCCAGACTCAATGACTGGAACACCTTTAAAGGTCCCTGCTTAAAGGCTAAATGTTGCCTTGATTGGCTTTGTACCTTCTCTTGGTGCTCTTTCTATTTTATTAAGCACAGAAGGGCATTTTTTTCCCTACTTCCAGGCAACAGCCCTCTCCCCACAGCTGATTTTTATACTGGGCCGCACACCAAGGTCACAGCTTGGTTCTTATTATTTCAACTGTGGCACTTTCATAGTCTGGTTTTCCTGTATTTTCTTTATTATATGTTTAAACCATCATTTCCACCAAACATAGAAGGGAGTTAATCAATTTTATCTGTAAACTTGCATCCTACATGACTGTCTTTGCAGTATTCTGCATTGTTGTAGAATTTCTCTTCTTATTTAGTGTCATAATCTTTTTCGGGTTGGAAAGAGACCCAAAACGTTATAATAGTCTTGTGTTGGAATGGATTTTAGGTCCTGAACAAAGCAAGGTTTTCCATTTTGTTGTTTCTCTGAAGTTTTTTGAGACAGAAGGGGCATTTGGCACAGCAGGTCATTTCTGATGGTGTCTAAAAACAGGGCTGCAGACACAGGAATATAGATGGTAGCTGCTCTAATGAGTGCAGCTTACATCAAATTGCTTTAATGAGTGCGCGGTTGTGTTAGCCTTATTGCATTTCTGAATTAATGGCTCGGAAGGAAGTTTGTTAGCTTGCTTTACTAGAAACCAAGTCAAACAACAGCCTGCCATATTGTACAATGACATGAAACAGCAGAATTTGGATTTAAATTTGCCTCAGACAGCATGTGCTCCTTTCTATTAATAAAACAGCCACGTAGCAACGGATAGGTGCTAAAATAACAATCCCAACAGTTGCGGAGCTGGCTCTGCACACACAACTGATCAGCAGTGTCTCTCTCTCAATTTTAATGGCAGTGAGCTAAAGCTCCTGAACAAACCTCCCCATGGCCACATTAGGTATCTGATTCCCTTCTCTGTGTGTCAGGAGCTGGTGCCTGCGCAGGAATGCCAGGCTGAAAGCAGGCTGCGCTCAAAGAAAAAGAAGTGTGTTTTTGTTACACGCATGGCAACTGACCAAAGCTGAAGCCTCAATGAATCCTAGAATCACAGAATCCCAGGTTGGAAGGAACCTCAAGGATCATCTGCTCCAACCGTTCTAGGCAAAGCATGACCTAGACTGGATGTTCCAGAGCCTTGTCCAGCCCAATCTTAAAAGTGCCCAACACTGGGGAATCTAACACTTCCCTGGGGAGATTCCAATTGCTCTCATTGGAAAAACTTTTTCCTTTTGTGTCCAGTTGGAATCTCCCTGGGAGTAACTTGTGCCCATTACCCCCTATCTTTTTCATGTGAATGCAGTTGGTGTGATGCGGTGCCAGGTTTGGATAGCCACCTTCCATCACAGTAGCCTTGTTTTCAGTTGATCGAGTGTCAGCTAGCACAGGGTTCAGTCCAGGCAAATCCCGTGACCATTCAATCATGAAAACTCTTCATTTTCATTTGTATATACTTTTTAGGTTTAGTTTGGTGTGATTTTTTTGTCTTTGTTTAGTTGCAGTGGGAAGAGTCAATATAAAGAACTGTACTTTCTCGATTGTTTCACTTCTGGCTTACCTAAGATAGTTTTCTCTTGATTATATGTGATGGTGCTGAGTTTCACTGGCTGATATTACAAATACTGTGTGATCCCAGAAATAGAACACGAGAACTTGCAATAGGGAAATAGAAAAGATTAAAAAATGACAATGTAGTAGAGAATGCAGTGCAATGTGAGCAAATTAGGGAGGTTGACTGGAGGGAGGCTGCGAACCCCCTTTGTGAAGCTAAATGGCAATCCTGAGAAGGACAGTGAGCAAAAGGTAGTTCTGTTAATAGTACTGACCCTGAGCCATTAGACTTGTGTAATAACCTCTGGTTAGTTCAAAAAACCAAGCCATTATCTGCTTATACATTGAGATTTAAAGAATAGAATCGCTGCTGAAGTGATTGGAGTGTTTAAAAGCATCAATTTAATAAATTAAAGAAGAAACCCTTCAACCATTAGCAGATGCTTTGATTCTCCTGAATCAGATGTGGATTTGGAGGACATGTGAGGCCCCTAATGTGAAATGAGACCATAATGACTAGTGGAGACTCAAAACTGAGGAGGGGAGGAGAAAATCATTGCTTAATGGTTTGTTCGGTTGGGTTTTTTTAATTCAAAAGTCAATTTAATTTGCCACCAAGAGAAGGCTCCTCAAATCAGTCTGCAAGTGCTAGTGGGGAAACCAAGGCAGTGCTGCAGCAGATGAGCTTGAAACAGTGCCCAGCTCAAAGGAAAGCAGAAATCCAACCTGCAGTTGCAGAACCACTTCATACTGAGTCACAAATTCACTCGCACAAAACCTTTAAGACCATGTCTTACCCACATGAGTAAAAATACACTGTTATGTACTGGTGGCACATTGGTACCGCAGTCCATGTGAGAGCTGAGGTTATAATAAGGTTTTGTTTTGCAAAGCAAGATGTCAGATTTGCTTTAGCAGACATCATGCAGGAGGATGTACTGGAAAACTTTGACAGATGAGACAATACTTTGCAAAAGAATCAAAACTCAAAGATACATGCAGTGATGGAGAAGGGAGATCCGTGTTTCTCCCAAATACGTAAAGCAAGTAAAATGACAGCATGAGATACCATCAGTTTCATAATCATACGGCATGATGGGGTCAGGAGGAAGAAGAATAATGTGACCAAAAAATCCAAATCAACACCTGCAGTTTGCCTGTGAAAATGAATCATGAAACTTTAAAGTCCTTTAGGTTCAAATTAGCAAAGATTAATTTGTGTATACTGGAAAAATTGTGGGTTCTTGATTATCATTGCTATTATAGAATAGCTTTGTTGGAAAATAGAACTGCGAAGTCTGTAATCTTACTCGTAAATCAATATTTGCTAGGCATGATATAATGACTGAAAATGGCAGGTAATGAATCATAATTCAATTGTTTGGAATTTAGACTTCTTTGCAAAAGGACCTGATTTAAACTGTGTAACTTTGAGCCTGTAGTTTAATGATCTTACAGAAAGGAATGCTATGGAAGCTGCAGAATCAGATTCACATTTCTATCTGCCGACTTTCAGGGCAGCACCATTGACCCTGAGATTGTTGCTAGCTGAAATTATATGTGAGTGATCTCTTCCATTTCTCCTGGAAGAGAAAGATTGGAAATGTGAGACATTCAATAGGTTTTGAAACAGAGGCCATGAAGGTGATAGAGTAGATTGCACAGCACCAAAGGAAAGACACCAGAAAGATGTACGAAGCTAATACAGATACTGAGGTATGTGCTGATATATGCATGTTAATGTTTAAGTATAAACTTATATATATATTTTTTTAATTGGAAGTCTATTTGGTATAAATGTGACATCTTGAGTATTCAGGTTAAGTCGGGTTTGTAAATTCAGTCGTCATTAATATCTGAAGAGAGGAAACATGCAGATTTCTCTTTTCATCTCAAGGTCTTTGGTCTCATATTTGTTAGCTGATATGTTGTACTAAAGATTCAACTTCTATGTAAACTGTTAGCACAAGCTTCTCATTAACTCCAGGAGCACTGCGAACATCTCAACTCAAAAAAGCCTTTCTAGGTTATTCCATCCTGTCCACCCTTGGATGCTAGTTATCAAAGATAGTTTCCCCCCCATAGTCTATACAATATTGTTGCTGCATGTGAATCAGTCTTTTGTAGGGTCAGAGAGAATAGTTGATCACTGTAACATCTTGTCATCCTGCCTCCCTTAGGATTGGGAGGGAGAAGTAGCAGTGCTGGAGTGGCACCAAATTATCTGGGTGAAAGAAATGGGTATTTCAGCAGGTCAGGACATGGGGTTGCTTGCACTCTGTTTTCCAGGTCTGTTATACTACAGGGAAAGACCTCTCGTGATTTTGCAGGGAGCTGACAGAGATTGAAACAGTTGTTCAAAAACTGTTCCCCCCTTTTGCCCTCTCTTCTTCACCTCTTATTCTGCTCTACAACGCCCTTGGTTTGCAGCTCAGCAAATGCTTTGTGACTGGTCTCTGTTTTCTTGGAAAGACTTATTAGGAAAACTAATTCCAAAGAAGAGGAATCTTGGGCTGGAACCTTTCCTGTAGAAAAAGTTTATATGTTTTCATTCATCCTCTGCTGAGTGCATTCTCCCACTTATGTCCTTTCTGACAAGTCCTGCGTCAGATGCACAGAACAAGAGAGAAAGGAGAAAAAACAAATGCAGAGATGTCAAGAGTGCCAAGGACAGCAGAAGTTTGCAAGTTTAATTTTACTCAGATGTGGGAGAACTGAAAGTCAATTTAAGCAAGGAGCATGTGGGTACAAGACTTGTCCTGAGTCGCTCGCTGCCAGGCTGTGTTTCCAAGGGTGTAGCCCACGAAGTGGGGCTGGAGATGGGGAGAAGGTGGTGGAGGAGGAAGCTCCACATGTGACATTGAAGCAGATGAGAGGATGGGTGTTGAAGGTCAGCTTCTGGGCCACAGTAAGAACAGAGGTAGCTGGGCTTGGTTGGTTGAATCAGACTGAAGGAATGAAGTGCCACCAAAACCCTGAAGGTAACTTGTGTTGCTCTTTCCTTCTGTGGGAGGTGAGGGGGTATTCAAAACAGGACCAAACTCCCATTTCTTATGCATTACCAATCGCCTACCGAACAATAACTTTCTGTCAGTAACAACCTAGATCCACACCAGGATCTGCATCAATTCCCAGAGCTGTCACTTCTTTCTCTTAATAATTTATTTGCTTCTGTAATTGCTTTGCAAGGGTTTCATGACATCCAGGCAGCGAGGCTCCAGCGCAGATCTTAACATCTGAGCTATAAAGTGGGTTGTGTTGCCTGCTGAAACATGCCAACAGTTATTATAACTATTCACCATTCACTTGGGTGTCAAACTATGGAAAAACCAGAATGCAGATATCCTTGGGAAGCAGATTACCAACACGTTACCAATCTATTCCTGGCTGAGCAAGGGGGAAGCTACTTGTGGCTTATCAGTATCTTCACAATCTCCGTTTTAACTGTGAAATAGTTGGTGGATGATAAGGGAGTGGATATGAATGCAGTAAGAAAGAAGCATCCTCTTTAACTATTGAGTTAAGCCTGAAGTATTTGGATCAGAGGCACCTGCATTTATGATACATACTGTGGTGCATACCAGAACCACAGTCCTCTGATAATTTAGACTTGATCACAGCTTCCCTTCTAGACTGTGTGTGTTGGTTTCATTGCCTTGCAGTGAGGAAGGTGAATGGTTCATGAGCCCTAAGAACCAAGGTTTTGGCATGGCCATCAACTCCCTTCCCTCTTTTTGGATCCCTTTTATGGATTTAAAAAGCACTGGTGATATTCTACGGTTTTGCTGTTTAAAGTACAAAGCAAACTATAAAATCCAGAAGGATATGTATACCAAAATCATCTGTACACTGTCCTTACTGTCATCACTCCAGCGCTCTTTCTCTAACCTTAGTGATATGACAAGGAAGCATTTGAAATCTTTTCTAACATAACTTGTCGAGCACAAGCTGTCTCATGTGTATGTGTGCATTTGCTTGTGCAGGTCTGTGAACATTTGGTGGTGGTTGTTGCTGGCTAGAAGTCTCAAGGTTCAAATAACAACCTCTTTCAAGTGAAAAGTAAGCATACAAATCCCTCTTTTATTCACAAGTTATTGTTCAGGTGCCTCCAGTACAGCCTATATTAGAATCAAGATTAATCCACCATGTCTGCCTTGTCTTTAAAAGACTGGAAGATCTGACCATACTCTTAGTCCTGATGCTTTTCTTTGTTAAAGAGCTGTAGTGTTAGGAGAAATATATATATATACACACATATATATATATATATGTGGATATGACTGTATCTATGGATGTACCTTTTCCAGGAAAAGTCTGCATGTTTTAGTACTTGTCTGTGTTGGCACCTCAGTGTTCCACAGCAAAGTGAAACATCCCCCATCAACTGCATGCTGTGCGTAGTTCATGCTATAGTGTGAGCGTATTCACTGGCCTAAGCCAAATGGCCAAGACGGAAGACAACACAGCAGAGCTTAGGAAGTTAAATCACAATGGAGGACTGGAAGCTGCAAAGGCCTCTCAGAGATTGCTCTGCTCTCATTCTTTGCTGAAGGATGCAGAGAGAATGAAAAGGGATTGGCACATTTTCCAAACATAGCTCACATCTTCGCAACTGTAGAGCTTTGCACTGAAATCCCCTTGGACTGGAGGAGGCGGACTGGAGTAGCAATTGAATGTGTGCTTACAAGGGTAGATTTTGGGCTTTTTCCTTGAGGCATAATGAGTTGACAAGGCTGTAATTAAATTGGTGAATGCAGACTACTAGTACTGTGCGGAGCTCAAATTAACCTCTAAAATACGGCGCTGAAACTCAAGGCGATTAAAATATAGCTTAGCGAAATCCCTGGTAGGCAGGGCAGCAGTCTGCTCTTCCTGCAGAAGCTGCTAGTTAAGTGTCAGGACAAGGCAAATGTTGTGAGAGTCTGTTAGAATACAGGATCCATAGTGCAGGACAAAAGTGCTGGTCCCAAAATAAAGCAGGAGGAAGGGAGAAGGACTCCTTCATGAGAAACAGTTGTGGCTATGGCAGGGAAGAACCGGTGAGGAAGTCTATAGAGTTTCATGTTTTTTAGGTAGCTCTGGTGAAAAGAAGCTGGTTTCCAGCATCATTTTGCTTTTCTCCAAAGCTTTCTGCTGCCACTTCTGTTTGCCTCTGCTGTCACCTTGGTCCTCCCGGCTTTCTGCTCCTTCATGACCACCAGAGAGTGGGAAAGGTGTAGTGAGGCAGGAGGTGGAGGTGATGTAGGGGGCTGTTACCCTGGTTTCAGTCAATTCAGATGGAATTTCATCTCCTGTGGTGGCATTTACACAATAAATACAACCTTGCAGTAAAGTAAATAGGCTAAAGCCTGTCAAATACTAGCTGTCTGCTGTCAGTGGCACTGTTTGTCTCTAGCCTAAGTTGCCTGATGTGTTCTAAAAGGAGCATTTTTGTCTGTTAGCTGGCTACTGTTCAGGCTTTGAGTAACTGCATTGGACAAGAGCTCATATTTGCCAAGGAGTATGTGTGTCTCTTGCAGAAACTCTCCTGTGTCACCTTATATATGTTTTATGTATTGGCATTTCCTGCTTTTGATGGTTTTCCTGTGAAGTATTGGATTCCAGGAACGCTTTGTGCTTTAAGCAGGATTATTTTCTATGACGCTTTTTCATGTGTTCTGAGTCAGGGCCCATTTCTGAGTTTCTGAGGAAATAAAGCTGGGGGGAAAAGATAGATTTTCTTAGTCTCATTAGCTCCAAACTTTGTGAAGAGTACTACTTGCACTCCTGCTAGAACAGGCTGAGGGAGCTTCTTCGTGATACAATGCAAGTCATTATAGAGCAGTAGCTTCAGAATCAATTTAAGGAAAACATCCTTCCTTGGGACAAAATATCCCTCGGTGAACATTTGTTTAAATATTTATACTAACAATCATCTGCATTGAGCAATCACTTACGGCTTACTGCTGTTCTTCTGGAGAAGAGATGCTTCTTGGAGACCTCGTAGGAGCCTTCTGATATCTGAAGGGGGCCTACAAGGATGCTGGAGAGGGCTTCTTCGTCAGGGACTGTAGAGATAGGACAAGGGGTAACGGGTTCAAACTTAAACAGAGGAAGTTCAGGTTGGATATAAGGCAGAAGCTCTTCCCTGTGAGGGTGCTGAGGCGCTGGCACAGAGTCCCCAGAGAAGTGCTAAATGCTCCATCCTTGGCAGTGTTCAAGGCCAGGCTGGACAGAGCCTTTGGAGCCATGGTCTAGTGTGAGGCATCCCTGCCCATGGCAGGTGACTGGAGCTGGATGACCTTAAGGTCCTTTCCAACCCTAACTATTCTATGGTTCTGTAACTCACAAAGTCACCTTGTTCTTGTGTATTCCACTCAAGGTGGTATATCTGTTGGAAGTCTGCTGTGGTTTGTGAGCATTGACATCAGCATCTGGCAAGAAGAAGTTAGTTGTGAAAGTGAGGAAGGACCTGCTTTCAGAAAGGCTCATTTGACGGCGCTTTGCAGCATCAAATGGCCCATCTGAAAAGAAAAGGAGTGCCTTGATCTGACTAATTGGATCAGCATAATTTGATCTGTGATTGCAGAACATTTGATCTATAATTTAGAGAGCAGGATTTAATCAGTGTGGACAGGGGAAGAGCTGTAAGTCAGTGCTGACCCAGTGGGCAGTGACATGTGCCATGGATCTGAGGATCAATCCACCTGGAGATGCTTCTTTAGCCTCAATCCCCTCACAAACCCTTTGTGTCCTAGGCTGCCTTCCTCTGTCTGCCTTGGGGCAAGGTGGCTCCAGTCAGTTGTGGCATCTTGCTGCTTCCTGATACGAATACAGAAGAAGTTGGGGCTGCTTTGGCTGATATCCAGGGGGGAAGGAGGATCGTCCAGCAGAAGTGATTTCAGAGCAGTGAGCTGTTTCAGGGAAAGCATGCTGGTAGCTTGACCACAAGTTCTTGTTGCTGCTATCATTAAATATATAAGCAAGCAATTAAATAGAATCCGTGGCAGGCTCAGAAGGGAGGCAGTCCCCTGCCTGCCTCCCATCCTCCTCCTCCCCTCTGTCGCTGCCGGCAGAGCAGCACTGCAAGCCGGCTGCATTTCACATGAGATGTGGCTAAATTTCTCTAGGAAAATAATATCCAGAGGGACAAGACGTGATGCTCTCATTCCTGACATCTTAAGCTTGTCACAGACGCTGAGCCTGTTTCACCCAACGTGATTATCTCTCCCTCTGTCAAGGAGGCAGATGCCTCAACTAGGAAATATTGTCCCCAGCCTGTCATCTGGATTCTATAAATGGAAATAGGCCTTTACAAAGCCCCAAATTATATTTAGTTGCAACTGTGGGGGGAGCAAGAAGAAAAAAAAGGAAGAAAAAGAACAAAGTCCAAAGCTCTTAGGTTAGCCCTAATCATCTGCAGACATTGATGCATTCATTAAATGTAGGCTGCATAAATAAAAGTTCTTCTTCTGTCACTCCTTTTATCTCTACCTAGAGCATCATTCACTTGCCAGTCAGGTTTCTGTGTACAAGCCATAAATATTCAGCTTTCTCTGCAATAGTTTTTACCCAGTATTTGCTCGTTTTCATCTAAGCTCTCCATATGCCAGAAGCAGCAACAGCAAAGGCTGTGAGCTGGAGGTGTGTGTTGAGGTCATTTAGCCTTGGTGAGCCTACAAAGGCTTTATCTGACCAGGAATTATTAGATCTGTGATAAAGAGTGAGCCAAAAATAAAGCTAAAATCTTGCTGGTTTAGGTATGAAGGAAACTTAAGCATTGTCCATGCTGCAGTAGGTGCTGGGAGCAACTCCTATGTGTCATGTTACTGCTCTGTGGGATAGACATGAGTGGCCATGAGAGATTACTTATGAAGGCCCAGGTTTTAATAGCTTTCTGTGTGTAGTGCTGACTAAGCAGACTGAACTGCTGGTGTTCTAAAGGCCATTCAGGAGAAATCAGGGAGGCATTTTACAAAGTGCTTCACTAAACACAAAGCTGGGCCAGCCACAAAATGTGGGTTTGTCTGATTATAGCAACCTGGGAGAAAAAGCATCCTTTTGAATTTTCACTTTTCCAGAAGCTGCCAAAATTATCCTTGGGCAGCCCCTGCTCCCCCTTTGGCTGTTGGCTGAGTTTCTTTGGGGCAAATAAATGGGAAAAAGTAAATCTGTGCAGTGCTTTGGGAATGCACATGGAGCAGTCTGCTGCAGCGTGTGCCTTTGGTGATTCCCACCACAGCATCCCTGTGAGATGGAGAAGTAGGGACAAACAGAGTGTGGGGAAAACCAAGGGTACTCTTTAGTCCTTTCTTGTTGGATTAGAGCAGGAAGGGTGGTAGAAACATTTAAAATGTTCTCTTGACTCTGTGCTGGAGCATCCGTGATGAGTCCCTGGAAGCAGGGACATTGTGTTGACTCTACGTGCTGCTAGTCTGGCACTGTAGGGCTCCTGGTTCCCAAGTGTTCTGCACCAGAGGGGTCTGGCCTTGTTTGTGGTTGTAATCAGTTAGACATTTCCTTAACTTGTACATGAGCTTTGAGATCAAATTCAAGTCCTGTTGCCTCTCATGGGGCTGTGAAAACCCAACTGAAGCTTTCGGCGAAGCTGGATTTTGTTTATTGCTCACTGGGTACATGTCCTCAGAGGGATGGGGAGTGATGCACCAGAAGGTGGTGAGCAGCTAAATGTGTGTTACCTATGGGCATGGAAACCTGCGCAAGGGGAGAGAGAAATGCACAGCAATGAGCACCTGCTGTAGCCCTTGCAAACGTCAGTCCAGCCTCTTTGGCTGGACCCAGGGGTCTGTGCAGGCGTCCCTGTTATCAGAGGGTTCTTTGAGAGCACAGAGGAATTAATTGCAAGAAGCTTGATGACATCAAATCATAGCACAACTGCTTTGCTGTCTCTTTCAAGAAGGAATGTGGAGATGCTATTAGTGATGAAGCACGCTTGGTATTTTGCCCTCCCTGTTCTAAAAACTTGTGGACATCATTGGTGGTCAGGACCCTGCTTTATAATTCTCATTCTGAAGATGTGTCTCATTGCTTTTAAGTTGCTAGCTTGCAGTGTGGGTGTGATGCTGCCAGCAGTGAGGACAAACTGAGTGTGTCATCTTACCAGCCTCTCACTCCCTGTCCCAGCTCATGAGGTTCTGGTCACATGCAGACTTTTCTGCCCTTGCCCTGTGCAGAAGAGGGAGAAAAGGTTTCCTGTGATCCCTTTCCTCCTACCTTACCTTGTCTTTGGGGAGGAGAAGACATGGGCAAAGCTGTATTGCTTCTCCCTGAGCACTGGCTCTGCCCAAACTGGGTTTACAGGGCCACCACCAAGGATGCAGAGCTGGGGTGGACTGGAGGACTTGAGGAGCTGCCAAGAATACAAGAGGCTATAGCCTCCTGGAGCAGGCCATAAGGTTGCTTCTTGCACCCCTGAAACACGGGTCCCTGGAGACAGCTTGTGAACCCCTGTGAGCTGATTAATGGAGAAGCTGACTCTGGAAAGTTTCACTTTCTCGTGTCTGCAAATGCTGTTATCCTGCCCCAGGTTCATTAGCAGATAGCTGCGTGTTTGCTTTTCTCCTCCTTCCTTCCCTTTCCTCTTTCCTTCGCACCACTGTCATAGCTTGGCCTTCAGTAGAATTCACCTGCCATTCCTTACCTCAGTTCTGTGCTCAGAGGCTGTCATTGGTGTTTATTTTAGTGTTCTAATTTCTGGGTTAGGATCAAAAAGAAAGCATCATCGGCCAAAAAGAATGAGAAACAACAAATTATCCAGAGAACTAAACCTTTGAAAACTAATTCTTTGTAATTCAGTTTAATTTCATGGGTGCACAATTCCTATTACACGAAGGCCAATTGGGTTGCAACAGCTGTAAAAAAAATCCTGCTTTTAAGTCTTGTAATGTGTTATTTATTGAATGCATTATAGTTATAATGATTCACTTACAGGACTATTGTGGCAGCAGCACCTTATCTTAAAAATGGGAATGTGCAATACAAAATAATTAACAATAAGAAGGAGAACAAACTGAGAAGATGCAGACGGATTGACAGCACTAACAGTGCAATAGTCAGGCTTTAGGTGGGTTTGAATAGCGTAGAAACAGAGAAATCCTGATGGAGGAAAAAATGACTTAACTTCTATGGAAACTTAGAAATTAGTCTGATTTTCTCAAACCTCATCTGTCATAACATAATCATTGGAAAACTCCTTAGACTTTGCAGGCCTGATTCAGGACAATTGCAGTGGGAAAATAGGTAGGATCCATCACAGCTCTGCAAAGACCAGTAGATAACTTAATCCTGCATGGGGCTTACTCGGGAGCATCTGAATACATTTGCCAGATGCAAGGTAATGTCAAGTAAATATTTAAGGCTGTAATCGTGCCACAGCATGTTAGAAGATAATAAAAGGCACTGAAAGGGAGTTAAATGCATTCAATTTAAATAGAGCATTTAAATGAAGGAAAGCAGCGATGCAATTTTATATCTAGATGCAGTGTTCAACTAACAAGTAACATGCTAAGGGCAATAAACTCGTGGAGACCCACTGGTGGTTATAAATACTTTACCAGCCATTCTTTGCTTCCAGCACCAGTTTACTGCAGCTTTGCAATTGTGGTGCTTTTATGCTATGTGTTGACAGACCCTATCCTGCATGGAGTACGTGTTGCTAAGGAGCTTTGAGTAAAAGTTGTATTGCCAAGAGTGCAGCCAGGGTGTAGCTGGGCACTGTGGAACTTTTAATTACTTCTTGTCTTCTGGCTGTTTCCTTTGTTCTAGGTGGTTGGGTGATGAGCATCTACTGACAGGAATGACCACTGGGGCTTTGGCCTCTTTTTGCCTAAAACTTCAGGCAGATTCCCATTATTTTCTCTTTTCTGAGGGTAAATAAAGGAGCTGCAGTGAACATGCACTGCGTCAGCTCCACACAGTTTCTGGTTTGTTCACCCACAGCTCTACAAAGTGCCCTTCCAGGCAACTGCCCACAGCGGGACACTTTGTCTAGACATGATGCAGAGCTAAAGCTGTTAGTCAGACTCTATTAATATATGATATGCAAAGCATTCCTGGAGAGAAACTTCAGAGCAGATGTGTCAGATATGGCCCAGGGAAGCTCCCTTTTGTTGTCTTACCTGGTGGGTGAGAATGACTTCTGATGGGTAAGGGCAAGGTCCAAGCCCTGGCGTCACGGGCAGCCAGCCCTGGCGTCACGGGCAGCCTGCCCTGGCACAGTTGCCCAAAGCTTTCTCTCCGGTGGTTGAGTCAGCCCTTGTGTCAGCTCCTCAGCTGTGAGACACAACAATTACGGCAATAATTCAACTCAGAAAATTGACAGAACCATTTAATGCATGTGAGAATGACAGTGAGTCATCCCTGATCACTGTGTTTAGCAGCCTGGAGATCCACAGGCACCCAGGACAGCCTCGATTCCACATCTGCATTGACAGCTCAGGACAAGGAGAAGCAGTTCAAAGTCACTCTCCCCTTCCTTCCAGAGAGGGCTTTGATCCCAAAAGACCAAGGCAGTGAGAGGTAGGACCTGTTGCAGACAAAGGGCTCAGTGGGGTGGGATAACACCTCTGCTATCTGCAGCCTTTATCCCCTTCTCCTCAGCGTGGTGGCAAGCTGATGCGTGCAATGTGAGCGCAGTAGCCTGTGTCAGTATTGTATCTGGTGTGAAATGAATAGTTAGAGGCAGACTAAAATGCTAATAAAGGTTTGCAAATCTTAGGGTTTCAGTTCAGGAGCAGAGTGCATTGGTAACATGGGAGCAGGTTTAAAAGTAAAAGGAAGGGTAGATTCGTTTTCAACTTGCAAAAACCTCATTTCTTAAATGAATTCTGTGCGAACCTGTTAAAAACCTATTTTGTGCTCTCCAGCAGTCACTTAAATGCAAGGGCTAATATTAAAAACACTTAAAGTGCTTATGTGGCAAAGGGGCCAAGAGCAGTAGGAAGGCTCCTACCAGTGGTGATGAGGAACCGTGCAAATACTGCTGAGAAGAGGGTTTGCAAAATGGAACTGTCCTCAGCAGCACAATGCTCAGTAATGAGTGTTTGCAGGACCTACGTGCTCCAGCACTTGTTTTGGCTGCTGTATGGGCCACATAACCAGCTGATGCAAATTGCTCTGAAGCTTTTCTTGCTTTATGTTTTTTCTTGTTTAACTGGAGCTGGTATGAACCAAGAAGATCCAGACATTTACAGCAACAAAAAGTCCTTTCTGTGGTTTAAAGTTTCTTTGAACCAACATCCAGAATTAATGTTCTAATGTGCTTGAGCTACGTAAAGGCTCAGTAGGTATAAACACAATAACACAAAATAGTGACTTGTCTCTAATGAGGGTGGTTTCAAAGCAGTGCAAGAAGTGATTGTGCTATCCCCAGGGGCAGCTCCCCAGCTGCAATCTGCAGTACACAGTGTCCCTAGTTGGAAAATGGTGGTGTTTTCTTCTACTAAAATAAAAGACCACTTACTGCATCCTAAGCACTAGAAACTAATTTATAGCTCAGTATCGAAACAGTATCTTTTTTCCAAGAGAGACATTTGTCTTTGCTAAATCTGATATCCTGTTACAAGCTGGAGGACTGCGCTATTCACTTCATGCACTGGAATGTGAAATGTGATGGGATTTTTTTCCTTAGAGCTCTGCTGCGCTTGGTGCCTTGGGTTGTTTTTTGTGTCGTTTACAATGCTGAACACCAATGTGAGCATCTTACGCAATGTAGCGCGAAAGAATGTATAAAGGCAATAAGCTCCAGTGTTGTTTCTGCGGAAAGAGAACAGCCTTATTTAATCATTTTGCCCTTTTGATTCCTGGGAAAGCTAATTCCATATAGCGTATTGTGTTTTGAGCATTTATGATTGCTCATGAGCACGCGTTTGGGTGCGCTGTAGAAGTTCCTGCTGCAGAGCTGTGTGAGCTCAGGGAATAGCAGCCACCCAGGCATGGAGATCACCTGTAGCAACATCTGAATGTCATGCCTGTTTGGGTGGAATTGCGTGCTGGTTTGCACCAGATCTGAAATGTATTTCTTTGCTACGACCTTGTCGCTGTGCCCTTCCCATTGGTGACAGCATGTCACTCAGCCATGAACAACTGCAAGGTATGTTGGCCTTGGCCGAACTGTTTGGAGCGGAACAGCGGGCTCATCTCAGTTATTTACAGTTTGACTTAAGCATAGCACCTCTTGTGGTTTTAACTCGTTTTTGCTAGTATTCAAACACACAGATCCTTTGAGGTCCTTTTGGAGCAGGCTTTGCCCTAGAGTGCCAGTTCATGTTCCTGGTTGTGAGCAAAGCCATCTCAATGCACCTGAGTCTGTTGCAGTAGAATGAGGCGTGATAGTGTTAAACTGAAAGAGGAAGAATCAGGTTCGATGCAAGACAGAAATTGAGAGTGGTAAAATCCTGGCACAGGCTGCCCAGAGAGGTGGTGGATGCCTGGAGACATTCAAGGCCAGGTGGATGTGGTTTTAAGCAACCTGATCTAGCTGAAGATGTCCCTGCTCATTGCAGGGGGCTTGGACTAGATGAGCTTTGAAGGTCCCTTCCAACACAAACTATTGTATGGTTCTGTGACAGCTCCCTGCAGAGTCACTTGGAGATGGAGGAACTGGTAGCTTTATGCTTGCTGAGGTGAAGTTAGCTCTGATTTACACTATGAGCTTCTGTCTGTTCAAGCTGGAATACATGGGCAGTGACAGCCCTCCTGGTGTGCTCTCTGCTCTGCCAGGTGGGTGTCATTAGTCAAGTCGCTGCACGTTCGCCGTTCACAGCAAGGTAGTGATACCCTCCCCGCTGCCTGTGACACAGCGCTGATCACCTCTCTCCCCTTTGCCTTTCACATGGTGTAGCAGCAGTCTCAGTGAGTTGCAAGATACCACTTTAAATACAAAATAACAATATAAAGTCATGTTTTAGGAAAATCATTGCCATTCTGGCACAGTTCGGCTGCTAGCACATAGCAGATGTGCTGCCCACTATGTGGAAGTACCACAGCGCTATACAAAAGAACATTGTTGGGTAGCTGAGAATAATCTTGATATAAAGAACATGACTCTACAAGCGTGATCATTAAGGTGGACAGTAACAGGAAAGCAGGTAGTTTAATCTTCTGCTAATTTGGCTCAGTGCTGATTAAATTGATTAACAGTGAAAAGCGAAACCCCTCTGTGTATATGCAAGTGCATTGCAGCTACACTGTGTAACAGGGATAGCATAATTACACATGGATTTTTGTAATGGCCAAAGGGATTTAGATAAGTGTAGGGAGGGGAAAAAAGCATTTTCAAGTAGAATCACTAAACCTGTGCCCACTGGAGGCTTCTGAAATGTGGTCTTTTTGTTTCAGGAAAAGTAGGAGAATGTGCAGTGTTGTGAGTGTTGTTGCGCATCATTCTCAGTCGATATGTTGCAATGACTTAACACTTCATGGACCAGATGGAAGGAAACCAGAAAAGGCTGGATAACTGTCAAATGATTTGAGCTGCATTTTTCAGCCACAGGTTGGCAACCTGGGTGTTTGAGAGGCGCTGGCTCTTATGCCAGCAGTGACTTCTGCAGTAGGTAATACGCTGGTAAATAGGAATGACAGTACAGGCAGAGGTTTCTCTTGGTTGTGTGATTGTCTCCATTTAGACTGCAGTTGAGCAGTATTTGTCAGGGTGCTGGAACTTGCTGGAAAGCTTTTGGGGGCTGCAGGAATCACTTGTGGATGGAGGTGAATTTAACAAAAGCTTTAGTCCAAGAAGAGAATATGAGAAAACATTTCACCCTTTCATTTGTTTCATAAATGAAATGTTTTGTGTATGCCTGTTTGTGTGTACAGGGACCTGATTTATATAAGCTTGACATTTAACCTGTTGAAAATAACTTCCACTCTTAAGATGAAGAGTAGTGTTAACTTCAGGTTAAATGACAGGGGGCTGCTGCTTCCCGGGCCCCATGGAACGCACTGCTCCCCTATCTGTGCCACACCGAGGTGTTTTGACTCTACTGATCAGTTTTCCGTGCTTTCGGAGGTTTCCTCTGAGGCCGTTTCTCACAACAGCTCTTTCTGTAATGAGTTTGAATTTTAAAACACTCAATTTCTTGCTTCCTTCTTTTTGGTAATCCCCTGTAAATGAGGCAAATAATTGAGAGATCTCACCTGCCCTTTCCTGAATGGTGCTTCTGTTCTTATCCATGTCTTCCAAGGGAAATGCCCAAGAGCTGCAGCAGTGGGGAGTCCCTGAAACAGAGTCTTAGACTGTTGTACTGCTGCTCACCGCCTGTTCCCCAGGGGTATGGCTGCTTTCAGATTTCCAGGAAGGATACAGTCTTCTATTTGATGATTTTGATGCCTTTTGCAGCCTACTGTTCCTGGTTTTGCTCTGATGAGTCTGATTTGATTAGTTCTTTGTGGATTTGTTTTTCTCCCCAACGTTGGGGAAGTTCACGTCTCCTTGTGTAGCCCTGCTTTTGTCAATAGGAGCTCTGTAAATAGGAAGAAAAGTGTTGCAGACATTCCCTCTTCTCTTGACTTCCTGTGTCATTTGGAACTATTCTCTGAGCTTCAAATAGGGCTAGATTAATCACTAAATTCTTATTAAAGTTCCATTGCACAAGACCATCCTAATACTGAGTGAATGATAGCTTTCCAAAGCTTTCCAAAACATCCCACACCTGCCTGGACCTTCCTAGCAGCTCTCTTGCCACCTCCTCCTCTCCTTGCTCGGTTTTCACAATACAAGGATATTCTCTTAGAAACAGTGACATTCCGTGCTTTTTCTCCCAGACTTTCTCAATGGAGGGACACATAAGTTCAGTGTTGTGTGACTCTGAGATACTCTTGAGCTGCTCAGAGTGGCTTTTGTGGTAGATAAGGGTGAGTAAGAGGTGTGAGGAAGCTCTTGTTTTCATCCAGGGTTGCCTTCCATCTCATCTCTGTATTGTCCACAAGACTTTGGAGCATCTTTGGAGCAGAAAGAGGAATGATTGATCCACAAACTGTGTGCCGATGGCAGCCAGAATTTAATCCAAAAATGCAACATCTTTTGATGGCTGTGCTATTTGAATGGATTATCTTCTGAAGCCGGCCAAGCAGGCCCTGTGCCATTTCAGCATCCCTTCCTCCATGAAGTGTCCCCAGTAACACTATGGTGTGCTTATTACTCTGTACGCTGTTCTGTCTGCCTGTTGCTCTTGATACACACTCTCCAGGAAAACGAATAGTACACTGTAAATTACTATCTTGTCTGCTGTGGTGCATGGAGCAGCCCACCTGCTTGGAAAGCAGCCAGCTTGCATTTATTTTAGCAGATGGGAAAAGCAGAAAGCCACTCAGAGTAGGCAGGGAAGCAATATTTATTCCTTCGGTGGCAAACACGGCAAAGTGGTGAATCGAGCTGCAGAGTTAAATAAGAGTGGGCACATGTCTTGCATAGCAAAACCACAGATGCTGGGGGCTGGGAAGGGAAAGGCAGCAGGTCTGCGCAATGGGGAGTAAATTGTGGCTGTTGCTTAGCCCTTGATGAGCAGGAGCTTGGATGTTCTCTTTATCACGGCTCAGAGGTGGAGGGCTGACAGCAGTGCCTAGCAGCATCTGGAGAGGAAACTGCGCTTCTCCCAAAGCACCCTCTTAGGATCATAGAATCGTTTGGGGTGGAAAAGACCTTTAAGAGCATTGAGTCTTAACTGTCAACCTCGTTCTGCCAAGCCGGCCACTAAACCATGTCACTCAGGGCCACATCTACGTGTCTTTTAAGTACCTCCAAAAATGGTGATCTGACCACTTGCCAGGGTAGCCTGTTCCGGTTCTTGATAACAACCTCTAGGGAGGCATCAGCCTTCCCTAAGAAGTGAGTCTGCTCTGCGTGTTGGGCTTTCTGTTCCCTTCATTGCACGTGAGCACAGTAAGATCATGTTCATAGGCAGCTGCATCATTGAGTAGTGACCAGATTAGTATTAATCAAAGGCTGTTTTCTGTTCGGTGGTAGATGGGTGCCCAAAATAGCTAGGAAATAAGGCTGCATGCAGAAATGTTAGTGCTCTTTCCGAGGGGGAAAGAGAAGATGCATTCTGAGTAGAATTTATCAACAAATTTTTGATGTTGGATGTCATTGTCTTCATTATGCACAAGGATCTAAATGCAGCCTTATCTTGCTTAGTCTTTTTAGAGGATAACAGCTTATTACTGCTAGCAGTTAATCCAATTACTCTTTTAGGTCAAGAGGGAATGTTCTGTGCAAATATTTTTAGAAGATCTGAAAAAATTAGTCTGTGTGCTTGACCCAAAGAGAGCGTGTTTTCAGCACATCAGAAAGCTTAGGCGTTCCTACGCATGCTGAAAGACGTGTTCAGAAGGGCTGCAGGCTTTCAATTCTGATTGCACGACAAGAGCTGCTTATTTTACAAATGAAGGTATTTCACGATGTAAAGCACTTTCAAATCAGAAAATAAAGCCACTGCCCCAAATCACCGGTGAAATGCTTTGTCTAAACTCACCAGTGAAAGGCAGGGTCCCGCAAACGTGAAGAATTAATTCGGAATGAAATATCTTGCCCAAAGCGGGTTTTAAACGCATCATTTTGGCTCACATTGCTGCTGGTTCTCTAACAAGGATTTTATTGAGCATATAGGAAAGGGCTGTGCAATAACTACCAATGCTCCATCTAAAGCACGAGGAGAGCTGCCTTGGAGAGAAGAAATCTACTTGTGGATGAACTGGAATAGATTTAAGTGGGGTTTCTTCCTACTTAATTCAGGGGGATGGTGTCGCACTTGATGAGCCAGGTTGGATGCGCTTGATCAAGCCTTGGGAGTAGGGCTGTGGTGTCCCATCTTCTTTGGCAGAGGGGATTTCTGTTCACCACTTCAGTTCCATCTAGGAAGGATGCCCCCAGGTAGGCTTCGGGTTTGGCAGAAATCTTTAGGGGCGCTTCTCCTGCAGCCTCTGCTGTGACTGCAGCAGTTTGGGGATGCTTGGGTGAGATTCAAGCTACTGCGGTTGGCTGTGGCTGCTGCTGGGGTAATATAAACTGATACAACAAACACAAACCTCTATTTGATGTGGGATGGGGAACCTTCCCCAGGGTGAATGCGGAGGTCCAGGCTGCTGCCAACTCTGTAAGTGTTTGGGAATCTCTGCCTTACATGGCAATCACAGCACAAACTGGGTTGTTGGCTTTATCAAAAAGATTATTATTTGGGCATCAATGATGAATTTTAAATAGTCCTGTGACATTTATGCTGTGAATAGAAGTTTATTTTTCCTCTTCCACCTGACACAGAAAAGAGCTCTTAGACCATGTCCTGCTGAATCCCAAAAGCTTCAGCTCCTAATAACCAACTGCAATCTAATTTAGATCAGCAGCTTGAAAAATCATTAGTTCAAGTAGTAAATGGCAAGGAATTAGCTTCTACAAAACTAATGGTAGCTGAGCTCTTGGAGCAACTATTGCCCACTCAAAATTTATGTTCTATTCATGCATGCCATAAAACTGTCCTTTAAATATCAGTTCAAAAATAAGCACAGAGGAGCAGTTGCCATAGAGGAAATTCATCTTATTGGGTTGAGAACAAAAGATCAGGAGCTACTCCCCAGTGAGAGGAGTGAGTTGTGCTGCTGCGGCAGTGGTGGGCTGCCATCCCTTACAGACCCTGTCCAGCAGCAGCCTCCAGATGTAATAAGTGTTATTTTGAGCACAATAAAACTATCTAGACTAAGAAAATAAGGGGACTGAAGGAGACAGGTAGAAATTCATGTTTCAGGTAATAACCTGAAAGGTCACGGAAGGAGGGAGTGAATCCATGGAAGTATAAAGTTTTGGGGTTAAATGGTGTCATGCATACAAGAACAACAGTCCAAAAAGAACATGAGGATTTCTTTTGTCTGGATATGAATACATATTTACCCTACGGTTACTACTATGGTTACTACCCTTTAGCTAGCAGAGCTGAAGCCTCTTTATGTAGAACCTTAGGGGGGTGAGAGGGGAAATGCTTCCTTACAGCTTTATTAAACTCTGAATTACATCAAAGATTATTCAGTTGGAACCCGAGCCAAAGCCTATGGACAGGGTTGATGTTATGGTTTCTGGCAATTCTAGATGGGACTGAAATGCAGTTGGACATAAAAGAACAACACAAACCAGCAGAGTGTTTATATAAACATGTTTGAGTTGATCTTGCAAAACATCCTGGTGTCGGCAGTCATCCTGAATATCACTTCCCTCTCTCTCAGTAAGGCTTATAGGAAGAAGGAATTTTTTCCTACTAGCTTGTTAACAGTAAGTTTTTATTAATGTAATTATTATTATTATTATTTAAGAACTTAGAAATATGCCACAGGGTGATATTTAGCAAGTTGAGTATTTTGATGTAGGAAACAATAGTTACTGCAGCTATTTAATGCTAACTGCGAAGTGAATTCCTCTCATGTATACACAGTTGTGTGGTTTTGGTCTCCATAAAATTATGAGGGAAGGGTGGGGGTGGAAAATAAAGATATTTTATTGTATTTATAAAACTATGAAGTATTTGTTCATCATCTTCCAACTGGGAATATACATGTTCTTTATCAGTATCTTAATGGCCTGTGTCTGTGACATATGAAGTCTTGTCCCTGATTTACTCATGGGAAGGTGGAAATGTGGGCCACTGGGGTCCCATGAGGATGAGGAGTGCGTTAGGGTGAGCAGTTGCTGAAGTACAGCAATGGAGACATAGCTGAATATTGGAAGCTGTTAGAATGACTCCACTTCTGCCTTCTGGAAGGTGGGCAAGGAAATGTAGATGTGCCTCAGTGGTGCTTTCTTCTAACTGCTCTTGAGAATAGAATCTAAATGATGGTGTGAAGCTGAGCATCTGTCTGGTCTCGCAGGTCTCTTGCTGCCCATGTTGAGCTTAATGCTAGCTTGTGATTACTATCCAAAGTAGCTGATTTAAAGCTACTTTGTGTATCTGTGCATTGCACAGACCAATGTAAGCCCCTCCTAGGTCCTGCGATTAGCAGCATCTGTAATGGAGGGAACAGTGGAATACAATGTCCTGTGCTGCACATGGCACAGTATATAAGTACTGCTTTGGATTTTTGTTGATTTCCTAAAATCTGCTGTTTCTCTCCTGCTCTGGTGTATGTGTGACTCTTTTGTTACTGTGGTTTTATCCCATTAGCAAAATCATAGCAGATTCCTAATATTTCTCCCTTTACCAAAATGCTTGTTCACAGTTGTTTAATAATGGTCTTTCTATGGTGGTGCGCCCATTATTTTTGGTCACCAAAAACTGACATTATCAGGTTTTTAAAGCTGTTTACATTTACATCGTGTATTGCTGAAACCTCCCTTTGGGTTGTTCTTGGACCCATAACAGGTTCTGTAGTTGTGATTTCAGGGGCTCCATGAGGGTGTCTGGCTGCCATCATGGCAGGGAAAAGGAGGCGCTGGGGTCAGGACTGTTCCTAGCTTGGTAATAAATTCTCAGCCTGACTTGAAGCCGTTCATCATGTTAAGAAAAGGTTTTAGCTGTTCCCTTCAGAACACTGACATCTATTAAATTATCCATACATCACCCCAGCATTAAGGCTTTATTAGAGCTGTGGTTGATCGTGTTTGCTCCAGATGTTGGTGCCTATGGATACCCTCAAAACCAAGGCTCATTTACTCTTGTTGACCTGGATTCTAGTAACACAACGTGCTTTTGCTGAGTTCAGCACGATCTTCACTTATTAAAGGTGTGGTTCTCTGTGGCGTATTCACATTTAACTAAAGCTGTGTGTTGGTGGTAAGATGAGCATGAAGGTGACTGGTAAAGGACCACTTGTCTTCTTCACCTGTCTTAGTGAGCTTGCCCAAGATAAGGTACACTTACCTAATGATATCAAATAACTATATTGATGGATGGAATCAGTCTGTGGGGTTGGTTTGCAAAGCCTGCTGATGTTACAGAAGGTGAGAAGTCATAGCCAGTGCCAAACAGCTCTGGTGGCTAGAACACCAGGTGCTTATGCCATGCCTTTGGGTAATCCACCAGTAGCTCCTTCTCCCCTGCAGACTCTGTTTAGCAGCTGCTAGCCTGATTTTTGCTTTGTTTAACACTGAAGTGGCATTGAACCTTGTGGGTAATTCTCTGAGCTCCCACAGTGGCACAGGACTTCTCAGGAGGGTCTGTCAGCATGTTTCATGAACGCATACGTACCCTTCTAACAAGGCAAAGGAAAGCTGGTATTGTTAAAGGAGCAATTCTATGCCAATCCAGACCTTGCTTCCATTGACTTGCTGCTCTGTTTTGAATCACTTATGCTTTCCTATTAGCTCATGCACCTTTTTTAATGCCATTTTTTATGAGTTATCAGTGTGTGTTACTGTCACTGCATGTAATGAAGCAACAACAGCTGAGGTATAAAGTGTCTCCTGCAGATTAACGAGGTCTTGAAAGAAGGCGACTGCACACTGTGAAAATACAGACTACCAACTTGAATTACTTATCACCTAGATACGACTCTTACTAGTACCAGTCTTGCTAGGAGAGAAAGAATCAAGTGCATGAAAATGCAGGAGGATGGTATTTGTTTGAGGGGATCCATGGTTAAATCTGACTGGTTTTTATACTTGTCATACATTGGCAGATGTCTAGGAAACAGTGGAATTGTTTGAATTAACAGTCAATGCTTCTAGAACCGTATCAACTTACATAGTGCTAGTGCACCCATAGTTTTAGACTAGCCTGTCAATACATACTTTTCTGTTTGCCGGAGTTTTACTTTCCTAATCCTTGGAATATCTTTTTATGTTATTATTGTTTCATTGAGGGGGTTGCTGTGGAGTTGGAGACTCTCAGCTTGGTTTTGGTTGTGGTTTTCTACCTCTGCATCATGCTATAAATAACTAGCAGTGGTTAGAGACTGTCTTTGCTAAGAGAGTTTGATTTTTGCTCTTGAGAGATGATGTGTGCCGTAGAGCTGTAAGCTGAGGAATCTCACTGTCTTTGTTATTAACACTTCATACTTTAGATACTGGAAAAGTGTCTCAGTTCTTTCTGGTAATGTAATACTTTGAGGCAGCTGGAGCTTTCTGTATGCTATATATTTCATCTGTTCACTGTTTAATAGCCTGACCCCATTCAGAAAACCTTTCAGACTGCGTAACGTTTGTATTATTAATGGCAGTATTGATTCCTCAGATCAACTTTAAAAAATGACTTGGTGTTTTACAAGAAAGCCATCAGAAAGGATTAATGTACTTTCTCATTGTACATCTGTTCTATCCATTGAAAATGATGATCAAGTCAAATGTCATTGGATTATCATCCTGGCTCTAAGGAACTGGGTGTAATTATATATCCTGATACAGGCATGTTCGTTTTACTTTGGGGAATAGGTACACTGATGTTGTGTTACCTGCAGATGTGGAACGATTACTCCCCGATGTTAACACAGAGATTGCCTATGGCTAGGCAATAAAAGCATGCTCTATTTGCATTTGTTTTACCTTAATCTGCATGCAGCATAGATATAGGTGCTATAGGAGAATAAAGCAAAGACATAGGAGAGAACCTTGTTGCTTTTTTTGGAGCAGGATGTTATTCTATTCTTTATTAAAGCTGCATGAAAGAATATAAAGTGTTGTTGTTTATGAGAAGCATTGTTTATAAAAGTACATGTTTTCCCCTCCCTTCTGCCACCATGACTAAGATACTTGATACTTGAAATTATATTTGCCTTCCTATAAGCATTTCTTGCTCTCCTTTCTTTCCCCTCCCCTGACTTTATGTAGTTGATTTGATTCTCTAGATTGCTTTCCTCAAGCTCTAACTTGAGTTCATTTTGTTATGTGGTGACCACAGTTATGGATGACGCTCCCCCTGGCACACAGGAGTACATTATGTTACAGCAAGAATTGATCCAATCTGCGGAATTAAAGAAAAAAGAGTCCCCTTTTCGTGCTAAGTGTCACGAAATCTTCTGCTGCCCACTGAAGCAAGTGCACCTCAAAGAGAACACAGAGCCGGAAGGTTTGTGGCACTATGGATCCATGTTCTGTTTGTTCTTATGATTTTGAGTTTTCATGTATGTCCCTAGAGTGTGCTGTGTGTTTTCCAGCCTGTGTCAGTGTAGCGCAACTGATGCAGGAAGCGTGATGCACTCCATGTCCCCCTTTGCTTGCCTGTTAGTGTCTGATTCAGCTATCACGGGACACTATAGTATAAGCCGTGTATGGTATCATTCTAGACAAAAAGTGAAGTGACGCTGCTTTTACTTAAAGAAAGTCTGTTTGTTTCAGCTCTCATCATTACACACTGCCCTTTTTTTGGCTGCCAAAAGTTGCTTGCTACTGAAACGGCATCAATTCCTAGTTGGTTCTTTGCAGTAACATTTCTGAAGCTGCGAACTGCTGCAAACATGGCACTTAGGCTCAGATTCGGCTTGTCCCCAACACCTTTCACTCCATAAGGCTTCTGCATAGCGCTAGCGAATGCTCGTAACAGCTGTACTTCAGAGAAGCAGGATGGAGTTTGTATGTCATGCACGCCTGGTTGCATTTTGGGAAATGAAATGCATGCAGAGCAGAAAGCAATAAGTAGAATGTTTTCCTTTTCAGAGAAAGCAAAGGTACGGTCTTTTCTAATGCTGTGTTTGCTCATATGAGATTACTAATGAGGTATCTCCATCTTTAACTTGTGTACAGAAGATGAAGCTATTTGAAATGATATATTTTAATATTTTCTCTTGTTGTCCCACACGTGTTTTACTCTGCTGCCTCATATTGCACATGGTAAGCCTGATACCTTTTGTATAAGCTCCAGTATCTGCCAAGACAAAAAATGCTGCTGCTGGTAGATGTACTTTAAGATGAAATATTCAGGGCTGGATGCTGTTGCCACAATTGAGTCTGCAGAACGGCAAAGTGAGAAGGTTGGAGTCCTTCCTCACAAATCACTTGTGTTATTCTCTCTGTAATGATGGGCATCAGTTGCTGAGCTGCCACTATCAGCCCAAAATATTCCAGTCAATTACTTTCTTCTGTTACATACCCCAGATTTTGCATGAATGTTCTTTGCAATTCTGGGCCATCTGTGTCTTTTTAAATAATGCCGGTTTATTACAATAGCATTTCTTTCTCATCTCACCAGAAATAGTAAGTCTGACACAAACATGGGTGTAAGGTGGGGAGAAGGTTTTTGTTTCAGTGATGCTATAACTGAATATTACAATTGGGTTCTGAAAACACAGAGTCTACTTCTCCTCTCGGTTCTGGGGCTGACTTGGTAGGAGTTCTGATTTTGTAATTCTGAACTCAATAAGCACTCTTCTGGATTAGCAAATGTAATGAATTTCCTCTCCTCCATCAGGGTTTGTGCTGTTTATGAGCAAATTATGAGCCCACAACTGTTCATTTCAAGCTCTTCTAGGAAGATGATGACAGCTGAGCTACTAAAGGTGCTCAGCATCCTTGGGCAAGTGATATCTGGTGAAATGAAAGATTCCATGTGAGCCATAAAAAGAGGGGCCCTAAACTTGGCATCATTGACTCATGTGCTGTATTTCAGTGTTTCCTTCTGGTCATCTATAACTCCAGCAGAAGCTGATGGTTACTTCATTGGAACTTATACTGGGAGCTGTATTCCTGCTGTGATTACCCCTTAGCTAGGTCTGACTGTTTTCAGTGAATGAATCAACACTTTACACCCTACTGGCATGTCCAAGAGCAACAAGGGAAACGGAGGTATGCTGGGCTTTTTATCTCCTGGGGGAATGGTTTGGTCCAATGCTGAGGAATTCAGGATCTGCTGGGAGAAGCTCGCAAGGTGCAGGCTCTAAGTGAAGACCTGGGGAGCATCAGTTCTGCCATATTGTCGCCTGGCAGCCAACAGTTGCTCTTCTTAGATTCTCCATAAATCTACATACTGTCTGTCTCCAACAACAGCTGTGTTACTCCTTCCTCCATGGCATATGGTATTGTTAATCATTCTTACTGCAAATGTTTAGTTCTAAGAGGAAGCCTTTTCGTCCTTTACTGCAGTGTGCATGGATGAATGTCTCTTCACCTTCCCCTTTTCACCCCTCCCTAGACAGGGCACAAGAAGCTATGGCCATATTGAGTTGTCCCACAGCCATCTGAGTTGATGGGAATTCATAGGGGTATCCATTTTTATTGTTGTGGAATTTCTATATGTGTTTCTGTGAAAGATGTTGCCTTTGGCATGAGAGGGGAAATACATGTTTAGGAGTCCTTTTAGCCTCTGTTGCAGTATAAATTGTCTGGGCTGCACTGGTCTTTTTCTTTAGAGTCTGTGAATTGCCTGGCAATGGTGTTAGACCCACTGAATGAGTGATGTGTATCAACCTCTGTGGTTTGTTACCATGAAGCTTGAGAAATTCTGAGTGTGAAATGATTCAGTTGTTTCAGTGCAACCACTAAAACAGTCTCTTAAAACTAATGGAGTGGCTGAAACAAACCCTACCTGAATACCCTCTAGTGGGAGCCCAGCAGCTAGCAGCCCGATTGTGCTGTGAGGATGGATGGAAATAAAGGTTTAAACTTGTTACTATAGCATAATTTATACATTTTTTTAAGGTAAAATATGGTGACTAAGAAGCATTTAGGAAAGCTCCTGAGCCAAATGATGTCCTAATGGAAGTTTTATGGGAAATTGTAGACTTGAAAGACTGCAGAGAGTATGAAAATGTACTTTCTTATCTGCTGAGTAATGGCATGGGAACACACAGTAAACCCTGCATGTTTCTAACTTTGCAACTCTTTGCCTCACTATTTCATTTCGATGATGGATTTCCTCCCTGCACTTTGGTAACCACTTTCAATACGGGGTTAATGCCTGGGAGGCCTCACTAATCAGTTCAGGATCTGAATTCCCCAGGCATGTAGGGTGATACCAGGCAAAAGATTTTCCTGGCTTTTTGTAAGGGTGTTTGGGGAATGCTCTACTATTTGCTGAAAGGCTTTAATTACCACCTCCCTCTGGTACCTGAATTAGGTGGCCCATCATTTCTCATATCTCAGAGCCATCTCTAAAAGCAAGAGAAGGAAAGAGAAAATTAGATGCATGTTTCCTCAATTAACCTGTCTTGTTTTCTTGTTCATTTCATGGCACCCTACCTGCCTCCTTGCAATGTTCACAGCACCCATATGCCTCATACACACCTTAGTAGAAGAGGTCCAGGGCCAGTACATTTGATAACAACCTGGAGGACACATAGAAGGTCCTTGGTCAAGTAACTATAGCAAGGACAGCCTTTTTTAAAGTGGTAGATGTGGAAGGAAGGAGGCAAGCAGTAGGAAATCACAGCAATATTATATTGAGCAACCTGGTCTAGTGAAAGAGGTGTCCTTGCCCATGGCAGGGGATTGGAAGCAGATGAGCTTTAAGTTCCCTTCCAACACAAATCATTCTATGATTCCCAAAATGTGGAAATTTCCACTTGGGTCCGTTGTCAGCAGAGTGATTGTGGTTCAGACAGGATGCTGCCTTTCCTAACGCTGTAGGAAACTATGGCCTAAGTTAAAAGATGAACTTTATTCTGCATCATTCCAGCTTTGTTTTGTCAAAGCCATCCTACAGTTTACAATGCTGTGGATCTCTCCAGTGCAATAAAACAAGCAGAGCTGACATCCTTACCTGGATGCTGGTTCCTGTGGGCATTGTGTATTGTTTACAATTACATCCAAGCAGCAGCAAAACACAGGATGGTTTTGTAGCTTCCCTCAAGCCAGGAATACACTGCTAGCAGGAGAAGGGCCAGCTGAAGTACAATTTGCAGCTATTTGTTCTCTTAAATAGTTTAAACAGAAGCTGCTGCTATCTGGATAAAACACAGTTACATAAAGAGAAGTCTGCTCCTGGAAAACTAATTTGAGTTGTATTATTACATCCAGAGGAGGGCATATAATGAGAGAAAAACACCCATTGGTTAGTCACAGCCACATAATCAGGAGGTTTGGCCTCTTGCCCACAGTTCTGTTTTCATATGGGTTCTTATTTAATTTCTTAGCTATATTTTTGGGCAACATTTAGTCTCCCTCCAGGCATACATAACCTTTTTATACAGAAAAAGCAGACAAGAATGGCAGAATATGTACTGGGGATGGGGAGAGGGGAATCTGGGGTAGCAGCTGGTGATGAGGAATGGCAGCTTTCCTCAACCAACAGGAAATCTGATTAGATAAAAAATGTTAAGGCTGCTAATAAGAAACAAGCAGCTTTGTGGTTGCCCTTGACAGTGGCTTGTTATCTCTCCCCAGCAATGGGATGAGTGCAGAGCCAGCCCCAGGGGGGAGGAAAAGGTAGGACATTTAAGCACAGGAGGTGGGAGGCTGGTTCTTCCACTTACTCCATGTGCACACGCTGCTTTGTCACCTGCAGAAAGTCAAAGCCTTTATGTTGTCACACTGAACGTCCCTTTGGTGCTCCAAGTGCCGTGTCACCATTGATAGTACTGCTACTTGGCACTCTAATTACATACTTTTCTTCTAGACCAAATCAGCGCTATTAGCCCAGCTCCCTCAATTATGTTAATTCATGTGCATTTCTGCATTTTGGAGGAGAAAAGGAAAGAAGAAGGGGAGGAGAACCTGTATCTGAAATCGTGGAGAACTGTGAGAGGCTTTTAAAGTTTACTTATTGTTCAGAGCTGAAAAGATTTTGTATTCCAGTGAGAAAATAATAGGGATGAGATGCGAGAAACAGGTACAGCCGCCTGTGCCAGTTGTGTCTGAGATGCTCAGATGCAGCACACTTGGCTGTGAGACAGCAGTGAGGAGCTTCAGCATCTGTGCTGTGGGTGAATGCAACCTCAGATTTAATCTGGACCAATGGCAGCCTGAAAGGGGCTCACTGGTTTATTGAACAGGGGCTCCTACTAACTTACATATTCTTATTTAGAGGCTTTGTTAGGGTTATGGTCTCTTGATACAAAATTGATAGCATTTCATAATCTTCCATGGTGTTTTTCATCATGTCTTCTGCTTTCAGTGGAGGTGAGAAGTGAAGACTTGGTATCCCATTTGCCAAGGCTTTTTCCAACAGGAGTATTTAACCCTTCCCTGCTGCAGCTAAGCTGTCTGGCCTGGAGCAGATCATCCCAAGGAGGGAAGAGGTAGGGCAGGCAGTCTGCTATGGCCTAATTGGGCCCTGCAGCCCTCAGTGCACTCAACATCACCCTTTCCCTCAGAAAAACCTTGTTCTTCACTCTGCTTTTGCCTGTACCTCAGGTTCTCCTGGGATGGAGCTTTGAGTAACTTGGTATAGTAGACCACTGCTCATGGCAGAGAGATTGGAACTAGATGATCCTTAAGGTCTGTTCCAGCCCAAACCATTCCATGATTCTATGTGGGAAACATGAAGCTTTCAACTTGCCTTGCTTCTAGGTCCTGGCACTGGCAAGAAGCAACAATGAGCAATGCCTGAGCCTTGTCCACTACCAAATGAAAATAAGCTCTAAATCCTGTTTGTCTGACTACACATGGAGTTGCGGCAGCCATAGGACCATATCTGTAGAGAAGGATGATCTAAGGGGAGTGACATAGACCACAAAAGCTAAAGGTATGAAGCTGCCACTGTTACAATGGCTGTTTCCTCCCAGAGAGAAACCAACTTTGACTTGAGTGATTGAATGATAACCTTATATCTCAGGGTATTGAGAGGCAGTGCTGACAACTGCACTCTTATTTTCTTCAGATGCTTAGTACATAAAGCAGAATGGCTCAGCCTGTAAGTGGCTGAGCCCTCTTGCCCTCATCCTCCAAAGCCTTTAAGCGTGCAATTAACTTTAAACATGTGAGTGCTCCCAGCAAAGTCAATGGGGTTGGGATGTATTTAAGGAGCTTGCCTGAACACAGCCAGAGCCTGGCTCGGGTTCAGTCTCAGCCAGTGCAAATCCAGAGTAATTCCACCAAAATCCAAGATGTAAATCTTGATTGAGTAATCAATATTTACTTATCTGCAAATGAGAAACTCCTCTCACAGAGTTTAACTCAATTGCCTCTTTTCTTACTCCCAGAGAAGTTTATATGGTCCTTATTACCACAGTGATTCATAATTGAACACATATCTATCATAGCACTCCTGTGCAGTGGGGAAATTGAATATTTCCTATTATATAGAGGGAAGGGAAGAACTTGATGCTCAAACCTATTTGGGGATCTCATCAGCATTAGTGACAATAACACTGTCTGCTGCATCAGCTGAGCAGTAGGTCCTTAACTTCCCTTTGGAAGATTCTTGGTTGCGCCATTTCTTGCCATGTGGGAATAGAGCAGAGCTGGGAATTCAGCATTTTTCCATGGCCTAAAACTTAGAATCTGGTGGTTTAGTTTTCCTCTTGAGCCATGGCTCTGTGGCCGCCTATGCTATGGCAACTGCTGGCTACCCTTAGCCCTCCCTCCCCTCACCTCCCACCATGTATTCAGGCCTTGATCTGTGCTTTGGCAAGATCCAGCTCCAAACACCTTCTTTTGTCACCTCTTGATAAAAACCATCTCTTTTTAAGGTGCTGGATATCATTTAAAGAATAAGGTGGTGGTTCACTGTTTGAATTCCTGAGCAGGAGGGATCGAATTGTTGATGAAGCATTTCTATCAGCAGATACTACAATGATTACAAAGTGTGTACTGAGGAAAGCATTTAAGGTTTGGAAGTCACCAAATGTAACATTTCCATTGGCTCACAAGTTTCTTCTGTTCCTGAATTCCCATGTAACTGCCACATCACAGGACACAGTGCGAGGGCTTTCCTGAGCTCCTGAGAGGCTTGAAGATCAGTGTGTTATATATAGCTGTGATTCTTGCATCCCATTGATTTGCTTTGCTAATTCCTTTTAACTAATACACCTCCCAGGTTATTCCTGCCTACCTGGGAAGCAGACCTTTTCACACATCTGTGGCTTTTGCTGTCAGCTGAATGTGCCCTGAAATAAGGATTACAGCTGGAAGATCCTTCTCACTGTGTATGTGTATACCTCAGATCAGGGAATAGCATGCACACTTTTGTTTGTCAGGCTCAAATCTTTAATGTGGCTAGAGGAAATGAAGATAAAATATAAGGAATAAAGGGAGCTCAGGCACCCACTTTCTGATCAAAGAAGGGTTTTAGACTTTACAGTGCCACTGCTCTTCCCAGGCCAGCAGCTCACAGGGGAGGACTTCAGCTGGCGGCTGGCACTGATGGAGCAGGGCTTACCCATTATACAGACCTGTCTTTTTAGGTGACTGTCCTCACAGATTCATCAAGCAGGTGTTCCCAAGTCTGTAGGTAATAGATACACCAGAAGAGGCACTAACAGTCCTCATGGTCTATTATCTGTCACCTCACATGGCCACAAGTAACAAACTGGAACTGGTTTGTTGAACTGGGTTTTCCTGATGCAGAAGTTCAAAGGTGCAGCTGTAATTGTGACTGTGTAATCAGTCAGCCCAATGTGCACTCCTTACCTCCGGAGAAGTTTAAGTACATAATGGCCTTAGGAGCAGTTGCAGCACTTTTATTTCAAGACAATTGGTTTTAATTCTTAAGTTGGAGCTGGCCTCACCACTGAACAGGTCATGGCAACCTCAAGAGAACTCTTATCTCCCATCTTACCTGTGTAGTCTTGAGGCAAATCTTTTATCTGTGCTTTTTGCTATTTAGCTCTTAAACTGAATACTCACTATGGAGACAGTACCTGGCACTTGTCTGAAGTAGGACGTTTAGACCAAATGAGTCACACTGATATTCTTTTCTCATCTCATCCATAAAGGACACTCTGAGAGCTTCAGAGTGCTCCTTGTATGGAGGAAGACCTTTGTCTTGCTGCTTTTTCACTCTGTGACTCTCCTGAGAAAGCATCAGCCTTCGCTCTTCAATCTGTCCTCATTTTTAATAAGAAGACGTAGTTCTTTATTAATAATGAAGGTTTTCCTCTGCATTTTATTCACCTTCATGGCCCATCATAATTATTGCATGACCCTTTATCAGTAGCAATGTCTGTAGTGTTTAAGCATTGACCTTTTGGTTGAGAGCATGCCGGATTTTTCATGCTGGTTAGGTTAGGCCAATTCTGGAAACAAGGAGTTTTTCAACTTTGAGCTATCCCTGGAAAGTTGTTTCCTTTCCCAAGACAATCACTTACAAAAGCACTTAGTCACGTCTACATGGTGCAGCAGAGCACGCTGCAGAGATCCCCTAGCTACCATCCCACTGCAGCCCAGTACAGCACCATGCAATAGTGTTCGTTGTCACAGGGATCATTAGCTTGAGTAGCTAGCAGCATTATGTTGCAGCATGCCTATGGTTTCCAGTGTCAGGGTTAGCTCAGCCCATGCCTAACCCAGAGAATTTTGCTCTTCATTCCATCAGCACTCTGGGCCATCAGCATCTGAGAGTGTAAAAGCGAAGCCACAGCAAGCAACAGGGTTCACCTGGAAAAGAAGAGGAGCATAGTCTTACTTCGAACTCAGCCTGGTCTCCATGTGCTCTCTTAACTCTTGTGTTCTTCTCTCATGCTTCTCCTTGTTCTGGAGACTCCCCTGTCAGGGCTGTGGATGCTTGCGGAAGAAAGCAGAGCATTTAATTTCAAATCCATAGGGAGCACACGATGCAGCCATGTGCGTTAGTGTTCCTTTATGAAGTTTCTCTTTAAGCAGCTGTAGTACTTTTGTCTCTATTTTTCATTCTTTTCCAAATACCCTCACCTGTAAAGCTAAAGAAACTGAAAAAGCTTTACCCAGACTTCAGGAAAAGCAACAGAAGTGTGAGGATTGCAAAAAGCCAGTTTTCCTTACAGAAAATGCCTGAATGCTTCTTTAGCAGTATCGGAGTGTTTAGGAAGTAGTGCCCAGACTGTTTCATATTCAGTTTTTACCCCACTGTTATCTATGTACAGAGATTTCCTGCTGTGCACGAGTTCTTTGAGTTTGCTTATATGCTTAAAGATCCCACTCCAGCTTTTGCAGGACAGTGCAAAATGCCTGCACATCTTTTAACCCAGCTCTTGTCCTCTAGGACAGAAAGGAGTACTGTCAAGCAATGGTGTTCAGGAAGACTGAACGGGTGATTGATGAGTATGGATCCCAGTGTGCATGTTTGCTTCCTTCTGCCATGTGTTTGAAAACACTGAGATCTTTTTTACTGGAAGACTGAGGCTGCAAAGAGGTAAATTAAACCCTAAAAATTACAAGGGACATATACTTGCAAAGCTTCTGACCTGCAGAGGTGTATCCAGCACATGGCTGTACGTCCTCCTGAAGCAACACAATGTTCCTTGAACTCCTGCTGTAAAGAAAATGATGGTGCATTTTGATAATGAGGAGAAATCTTTTCTCGGGCATCTTGGATACTCCAGATTTGAAGCTGTTTTCCACAGTTTTCAAGTGTGCTAAATCTTATGTGTTGATTCAGCAAGGAAAAAACCTGAAGAATATATAAAACTTACTCCAAAAGAGGTCTTTAAGTACCAGCTGTCTTTCACACTTGGCATTTCCACGTTACAAAACAGTCCTTTCTAGAAAGGTTATTGGTGTAGCTGAGTAAGTTCTCGCTGTTCTGCACTATCTGGCCAAATTTAGCTCAGCAACAGAATAAAGATCTAGCAGCCACTCTTTAGATCATCAGCATCATTAAGCCAGATTGCAATTTGTTTTATGTGGCCCTAGGCATACAGAAGTCAAAAGAGCGCTGGTGTAGAGAGCAGTGAGTGAGTGTAGTGCTATGGAAACATCTAAGCATCTTGACTGTTTTGCTGGAGCCTCATACAGAAGACAAATGAAGTGGCCCAACCCTGCTTCCTCTTAATTGCTCTGATGGAGGTTTGTCTTTCTTAACAAATACTTTCTAAAGAACAGCTTAAACATTCTTCTTATGCTTAGTTTTTCTTGTCCTGTCTCAGGGTCTTTTTTCCCTTGGACCTTGTGGAAGAGGCACAATTCATTCCTCAGCTGTGCTCTTGCAGCCTTTATGAGAAAGTTTGAGGCTTGCCTCTTCATCGATGTAATTGGTTTGGAAGCTTTACCAGCTTTGACTTTAATGCTGTGAAGACAGATGGGGCTGCAGAAACAGAGTCAGCCATGAAGACCATCTGCAGGACAGGAATTTGAGGCTGCAGTGAATGTGGTGCTAAGCTCTCTGTCTTGAAAACAGCACAAGCCCCATTTGTGGTGACTGTCAGTCTGTCTCTAAATCTGCTTTTCCTCTGAGCAATCATGTGGGTATTCATTTCTGTAACAGGTGATGCCAAATATGACGCTTGATTACAAAAGCTGTTAAAATGTAGTTTATTGCAGTTGGGCACCATGTTTCTCTTCCTCTGCAACTCCAGCTCGTTTGAGTCAGTAGTTGAAGACAGTTTTGCTCTCTATGCTTTTACCCCTGGTGAGTACAATCATTCTCTTGTTTCAGTCAAGTGGCAAAACTGACATAAATATTGCTTGTGTCTCTCACGTTGTTAGTAGGAAATATCTAAGCTTCACATAGGATGTTCCCTTCAAACAAGCTATCAGCCTTAACCCAGTGGAGTTCCTTTGGGTTGGCCTTTTTATGATAAATTTAGATTAAATACCCTGTGAAATGGTAGTAAGCAAAAATCTGAATGGGACTTGAGCTGCCAAATGCAAGTAAGTGGCTTCTTAAATCATAAATGTAAAAAATGGTGAGAAATTTTGCCTGGTTTTGTACTAATAAGGAAGGAGCATGTGTAGGAAATGACAATTTTCACTACAAAGAATTTAATGTAGCACATTTAAATGTGCACTGAAATGCATAGTCAGTACGATGTGGTTCTGGATGCACTTAAAAAGCACAGTGCTACTTATTTCCAAGTTAAGGGAAGCTCTGTGTCAAAGCAAGCTTTCCTGCTGGTGCTGAAGAACACATTCTTTATGCTATGCAATTGCTACTCAAGTGGAAGCTACGTAGGCTCTAAAATCAGATGCCCTGCTTCAAAAATTCCTTTGTCCCTTGCCTGTTATTTACGAAGGAAACTATCAAGTAGGTTGCTTAAAATCACTCGTCTGCCAGGTTGCTGAGCCAGCTACCTTCAACATATGCCGATGGGCCTTGAGGAAGACTAAGCACACTGCCAAAAGCTTCCTGAATTAATGTGGACTCCTCTTCTCAAAGAGTGATGACCTTCTAAGCAAAAATTAATAGGTTGTTTTAAAGGATGGCAATTTCTCCTGCAGAGGTTTTTCTTGGCTGCCTGTCCTTTGGCACACTTGGGTACCTGCTTTCCTAAGGATGCCTGTTCTGTGTGTAAATAATATTGCCTCCAAGTTCAGAATACAGGAGAACATTCTTCTGGACATAATGCTCGGCTTATGCAGACCGATACCATTGGGAACCCTGAGAATTCTGATGAGCTGATAGGTCATGTCTGCAGAAGGCACTTTTGAAGATAAATGTACTTTTCATTTGCTACAACCCAATTCTGTTCCCCACTCCTATTGATTTTAATTTGAAAGCAAGTTACAAGTAAGTCTGGATTAATCTTCAGGATGAAAGATGGGTTGAATAAGGGGCAAATTATGATAAGAAAATGTGTATGAAGAGCAGCAAGCAGGAGAGGACTGGTTTTTAACCATAAAGCATCATGGTTCTGAGGAGGAGAGGTTGAAATGGAAGAAGGTTTTTCTGATGATGGGGAAGAAAAGGCCAGTAGGAGAGCAGTTAAGAAGCTGGTGGCACAGATAGGGAGCAGGGTGCTTTTGGCTGAGCTTGTTGGCTGCAGGTGAGATCAGAAGTTGAAAGCAAGAGGGATCTCTGAGCTCCAATAGAGTTAGAAAGCTACTGTGTTAGAGAGAAGGTGGAAGGCTTCTCTGGATGGAAACTTGAAAGTGAGAGAAATGAACTGGAGAGGGCAGAGACCGCCAAAGAGAAACAGATTAGTTACTCAGCTGCAGTTCTGTTATGAGTAACATCATCTCTATTATGCCAACAGTGTTAGAGAACCATGGTCTGTTCTCCTTGGGTGGTTCTGCCTTACCCTGTGCAGATCAGACACCATGAGCTGACCAGCCAGATGCGCAAAGCACAGCAACTTCTTCACTTCCTCCATGTCCACAGCTCTGCTCATACCATCATACTGTGAAACCATTTAATAATCTAAACAGTGGTTTCCCATCATACAAATAGTTGTTGATATCCTCAACTTAGGTGTATTTAATGAAGTACACTGACTTCTGTAGAATGCTGCCAATTTATATCTGATCAAATGTATTTATGGGCAGATCCTTTAATTTGCACATGCAAATAGAAACCAGTTCATGATTACTCATCCAAGAGACTAACCGAGGCAAATCACAGGGTAGCACTATGACAGTTTGTTCTTGATATAATCTCTCCTATAGCAGAATTTTACTGCCTCCACAGAATTGAAAAGGTGCCTTTTAAAAACTCATGTCTCAAAGGACATAGTAAAGAAAAATCCCAAACAAACAGGTAACAAACCCAACGCTCCTGCCAGTTGATTATTTCTTTTTAGGAGTTTTATTGCCAGATTTTAAAGTCAGCTACTTTCCAACAGAATGATGTTGAGATGGATGCTTGCTGACATTCTTCTTTGTAAGTCCTTGGCCAGACTCTTTATATATCAGTGAAATTGGAGTTTGCTCATCCTAGGATGGATGAGGAGAGAGTGGTAGTTGGCTTCAGGTCAAGTTACTGTCTGAGTTCTGTAATACATCCCCAAGGATCTCATCACATACCTTTGAAAGGCACCAGTGACTTAACTTGGTGCTGCAGAGGAGTTCTATATTTAGCTCTTCTCTCTTACAGGAGCTGTTTCTTATTCAGGTGCCAAACTCTCTGCCCGCATGCCTTGGTTTATTTCTAGCAATCTCTCTGTATAACCTGTGTTTCATGAGCCATTCTGTTTCCCTCCGGGTTGGTGTCTGAGCTCAATCTGTTGTTGCTTTGAAGAAGTCCGTCTTCTTTCTGTTTAGTTTTAGAGAAAGGATTCTGGCTGGGAGGCAGGAGGAGCACCCAGTAAAATACTGTCAGCTTTTCAGTCTCCTGGAGTTGATGTCTATGATGAACACTTACCTTTAAGGACACAAATCTTTAGGAATATTTGTTTTTATCATCCAGAAGTCAAGGTTGATAAGAAAAAACATGCAAATCTAAACTCACACACCACATTTCCCAAGAGACTTCTATTGCTGTACATTGGTTAGAGAGAAAACTTGAGTTAAAAGGTTCAGTTGCACTACTTTGATTTAGGCTGGGACTCCAGGGAAGAATCAAAACAGATTGGTTCCTGCAATAGGAAGGTTGAGCAAACTCACAAACAGTTTAGGGCTTTTTTATGGTCTTTAAAGATCCAGTGGTGATAATGTTAGAGTGCGGAAGATTTGATGTCTGCTTTCTCCATCATCCTATCAACAAGACTTGTTATTTCTTGTGTCATAAAGTTGTTCAAATTGGCCTTCCTGCATTTGAAGTCAACGGATCTTGAAGCTGTGAAGTGGAGAGATTGCAGGGGTGGACCAAGTATAGGCTGAAAACTGGCTCCTAATGCTCACTGCTAACTTCCTGGGAGATTAAATACTCAAGGTTGATTTTATATGTAGTGCTGCCAAATGTTCTAGGAATCCTCTGCTGCTCCATTAAGTTTAGCTGCAGTGAAGGTCCCATAAAGAACAAGTGATAATCACTCTGTCTGCTTCAGCTACTCCTAATAGCTCTTCTTCTCAGCAGTCTATTAAAAAACAAGCGAGAGGGGAGAAGAAATCCATATACACAAAACTGAGAGATCTTGCATGGAATTATGTCTTCTGCAGCTTTTAAGAGCATTTATAACATGGACCTTGAAGACTTGCATTGAAACAAATGTGGCTCACCAAAAAAAGGGTGTGACTATGCAAATGTGCCACATAATTGAATGGGTCCCATTGCATTGTCAGCTTTGCAGTGCATAAATTGATTACTTCCATTTGGGGTCTAAATTAAGCCAAGAAAATGCTTTCAACTTTTTTTCTCAGAGTGGTTTTTTCTTTCTTCTTTTTTGTTTTTAGCCTAATTTTATGGATTCCCTGCTCTGCTTTTGAGCTGGGAGGCCTGAAACAGGGATTTGAGACAATCTGATACTAGACTGGCTTTAAAATCTGTTCTTCAATGGTGGCTGGGTATAAAAGGACTTTGGGATGCGCACAGTCTCAATCACTCTTATTAATTGCACTTCCTGAGCTCCTCTCTGATGAGGAAATTCCTAGCTTAGGGGACATATACCCAGGAGCCATCATCCATATTTAATGCTAATGTGAGAGCAGGTTAATGCTCCCTCTGTAACCATGTGAAAGTCTCCCAAGCAGTTGCAGAAGTGTTTACTGAAGTCTTCCCATGTAGATCTGTCCTTTCATAGCTTATAAAGGCTCCTCATTATAGGCCATCTCATGCTCCATTTTCTGTAATAACAAGACTGAAGGCCAAACAGGGAAATAGTCTTGCAAAATTGTTCTAAACCTTTACCTCTCTCTTAAAGATTGTTCTTAAAACTTACATATCAACATACCTTACTGGGTATCTGTCTACTTCAACAAGGCAGCTCGAATGAGTACTTGTGAGTTTTTCCAACATGATGGAGAAGACTATGGGAATATTAGAGAAAGGTGTAGTTTGGGCATGAGTCAGGGGTTCAGATATTCAGGACTCACAATCCATGGGTTGTTTGTCCATCTCAACAAATGAGCTGACATCTCAGACAGCTCAATCCTTTGCCATGTCCTCTCAGGGTAACCCTGTGATGCTATTTCACTTGTTGCATTTGATTGCAGGGCAAAGAAGTATAATGCATGTATTACGCTCAGTGTGGGCTGATCAGTGTTTTTCACACTCTGTGTAGGAGGATTCCATCTGTGTTATTTTTAAAAGCCATTTATTCATTTAATAGTTGGTCCAGAAGTCTACTTTCTTGTGCCCTCTACCCAAAGATGTATCTTTCCTTGGACTAAAAAATACTTTTCCTGGTCAAAATGTCACATTTTCCCCTTAAACTAATTCTTCCACCTGGAGACTGAAATCAGGAATAGCAGTGAAATCTCTGGATCTCTGGATCTTTTTCACTGCTAACAAATAGTCATCTCATATGTAAAATATGGCCAAAGTTTATGTTGCCATATGCATTTCCAATCAGTTAGTTCAAGTTATATTGCATAAAAGCAAGTGAAGGTGAAGACATTCTCTAAAGTCTCTTCTGCTCATACCTCTACAGAGTGTGTTCACTTGGATGGTGCTTGGCAAAGGGAAGGGCAACAATGAAAAATATAGTTACTAAGCACAACCTATAAGCAATGGGCTGGCTGGGAAATTAAAGTGTGTAGGGAAATCCAAAAGCAGTGTAATTCATGTGGTTTACAGTAGTTGTATTTCTCCTTGATTGCTGAGTTTGGAGACTAGAAGTTAGAAGATCAATGAGCAGAAACAGTAGCAAGCATCCTCTTCACATAGAAGAGACTGTTGTGCGTACTGGCATAGTTTTATAGAAGATTCAAAGCTCATTGACTGGTTAAGCTACCCTGCACCATTAATTGCTGCTGTCCCAGGACAATGTATTTCACTTAAGGATGTGATTTCATTGAAGTAATAGACCTGGTTTTCACTTGTACTGGGTCATTCACGCGTTTTGATGATTGGAAGCAGCCTTTAGTTATTAAGAGTGTTACGTAACCTTTTAGTTCCCTTTGCACTAAGGGCAAATGAAAGTCAGGTGTAATTGGCTTGTGTGCTTCCTTAATAATTAACAAATAGATGAAATAGCTCAAGACTATCTTGAGATTTTTTTGCTGTAGCCTCTATACTATAATTAAGTCTATTAGTGGTGAATAATGGGAGAGCTAGGAGTCTGATGTTCTTTCACACAGTGAATGAAGGAAAATGGCAGTGCAGAGGCCAGATTAGGTATTCTGCACAGTAGCTCAAATTGTTCTTCATGGCAAAGTTGCTTGATTAGGCCAATTAATGCAGAGGTGTTATGACTAGGGGTAAAAAGTGGTGAATAGTGTCACGTTTCTAATAAGTACTGTGAGTTCTTGTCTCCTATTAAGCAATGGGTGGCAGGAATTCAGCAACGAGAAGAGGTCTCTCTGTGCATGAATTGTATATGATTTGAGCAGCATTCTGCGTAGAAGAGTGTTACAGCAGGAAGCGTGGAACTAACCTCGCCCACAGAGCGCCGTGGTAAGTTTTCTACTTGGATTTCAGGCCTGAGAAGATTAGGGTTTTCTGAGTCACGAGTGGGCTACCATGCCTCAAGGCGGAAGTGATCTGGATAATGGAGGCCACAGAATCTCTTCCAGGCTGTAGTATTAGGCTCAGCACTTTGTTTGACCCAAATATACCTCCTTGAAAGTTATTTCATCTTCAAGATTGCACCGTCTTCTTGGTGGTCCGTTTTCTTCTCAAAAGAGAAAAATGGTTGATGCAACCTTCTTCATCTACCGTAAAATTTCCTGTGTCTTACCCATGTTTTAACTGTATGTTCTAGACAGGGTAGGTATATTTAAAGAAAAGCCCAGATTTTCACAAAAGTATACACAGAATAGCGTGGGATGTTAATGGCAAATTGGTCTGTGGGGGGCTCTGTAGGAGGGAATTTCCCCACCTGTGTTTCCTGCAGCTGTCGAGCACCTGTCCAAGGACAGTGTGTACACCAATGGTAGGTGGGGTGGCAGGGCAGCTTCCCCATCCACAGGGAAGATGTTCAGTCTTTGGACCAGCTCTGGTAGTGCCCTTGGAGAGCTCCCCTAAGTAGCAGTCTAGGTTTGGCATGGGTTTTTTAAGGAAGTTTACTCCAAAAGCATTTGGGACTCAGTAGGGAATTATTTGCAGTTAATTCATGAATCTAAATTTGGAAAATGCTTGTCAGGGGATTTCAAACCCATTCATTTGTCTGCAGAGGTCTGTTGGCAGAAGTGATGTGCTAGGAAATGCTCAAGTGGTGGTTGTGCTAGTGAGGTGCTCCTATGCTGAGGCCTCTAAAGAGGCAGACCTGTCCTTCAGTCAAGGCTGAAGTGCTTTTTGATACTCATGGGACTGAGTAAACCAAGGCTGCTCTTTTCTGGAACAAAGCCATTCATAAATTGAATTTCAAGTATGTGTCATTTTTTATTTCTCCTCTTCCCTTCTCCTCACTTTAAAAGTAGATAAATACAGGGGAGGGAATGGGAATCGTGCATAAAATTAATGCTCTGAAAATGTAACTCTAAGTTCTGGAGTCAGAGAGCAGAGGTATCAGCGGGCTTTCCCTAGTGGCTTCTCAGGCTCTGGTCTTACTTACCTTATAATCTGAGAATTATCCTGTCTCCAAGATCAGAACCATGGGCTTTATGATTATGGACCACCATATGTGCAGGGAATGTTATCAGAGTACTGTGGCCCTCAAAATCTTCTGTAGGTTTGCCCATAAGAGGCGTTTCTTATCTCCTCCAAGTCTCCTGCCTTGATAGAATCATAGAATGGTTTGGGTTGGAAAAGACCCTAAGATCATCCTATTCCAACCTCCTGTCATGGGCAGGGACATCTTCCATTACACCATTACACATTAGGCTGTTATCCAGCCTGTTCGTGTTACTCTCTTTGCTGTGCATCTCTGATATGTGAAAAGACTTAACCTTTGTATTGCCCTAATTGCCCCAGGAGAGATCTCCTATGCAACCAAATTGCATTTAGATCACGGTTATGTAGGATGAGAAGGTGAGGAGGGCCGGCAAAAGAGGCCTCATATGTTTCAGATTTAATGGTGTGGTGAATTATGAGTTACTAATAGGAGTGGTGTAATTAAGGACAGGTAATCAAAGCAGACAAACAAGCACATTTGCCAAAGTGTTATTACAGCCTTTGTTATCAAATACAATTTAAATGTTGGCAAATTGTAAGGTGATTAACAATTCACTTTAAAATTGCACAGCTTTGAAACCCGTAATCTGCACAAAATAACTAGCATAAATGAACATATGCATATAGAAGGCTAGAGGAAAGTTGGTACAGCTAGTGAGCAGGTAAGGAAATTGCTTTGTAAAGCCATTTTAATAGAGCAATAGGATGTAGTCGTATCAGGGCTCCTAAAGCAGCTGCGTATGCTATGATTAATCTAATCATGTAAAATACTGATCACTAAGAACCTTTAGCTATAAGGAGACAGTCAAGTTAGAGAAACATACATTAAACACATGAAATTCCAATTTCAAAAGGCTGATTATGGAGCAGGACTTCAGGAGGAAGGGAAAAGAAAAATAGGGAGACATTGGAGTTTGGCTAGCAGGAGAAATATAGCTTGAGCTGGTTCAGATTATTCATATTGGGACACGCTGGCATTTTGTCACCAAAAAATGTCTTGATTAATAGCATGGAAAAGTAGGGCTTAGTTTTACAAATGGTGCTGAGCTAAGAGTCAAGCAGATAATGAGAAACAATTTAATCTGATACATGAGGAGGATTAATTTTGAGTACCTGGGATGTAATAGGGCAGCACAGCTCAATGTAGATAAATGGAAGACAGTAAGCTTAGGAGTGAAGAGCTCCATAGTAAATGGCTGCTCTGATAGATGCTGCAGTGAGCTGACTCAGGGAAAGAAAGAAGCTCCTGGAGAAAAATTGCCTATTCAGCAGCAAAGCCAAAGAGGGGAAATGGGATATTGAACTGCTGCTGCTGAAGGGGAACAGTAGAGGATGTGGAACACTGTGGTTAGCACTCACCAGCACACTGTAAATCTGGTGGTGGGAAAGCAAAGGGTAGGATACAGAGGGAAATGCAGCTCACCTGGACAGAAATGGTCCTTAGGGCTCAGAAATCTGTGCAGAAAGGCAAAATCCTGGTTTCAAGAGCAGCAAATGCAGGACATTTGCAGTGGTGTAGTCTGTTGGCACAGGACATGCAGATTTTTCCCACCGATGAAAGTGGGAGCTTTGATTCATGCAATTTGGGGTTAGTATGTTCATGAAATTCAAAGCAAAACTGGGGAAGCAGCCAAAGGAAATGCCATGAAGAACCCTGGGGGGTGAAAGGGAGAAGCCCACGCTGCGGCGCAGAGCACGCCTGAGAGCTTACCTCTTTGGCATTAATAGTGAATGTATGAGAATATGATGGAAGGAACCAAGGTACAAGGCTCAGAAGAGAGGTAAATATAGTCTATGCTACGGCAAACTTATGGGAGCCTTGCTATTGGAAAAAGTTCCTCTGTCCCCTCTGCTTTAATCCGTAATGTTTGGCCTTCAGTGGTTTTATTTTTCCTCTTGTTTTAGAATGTATTGCTGTGATGACTTTATCCAATTTAGGTTTTCTAATTCATTTGTAGCTTAATATTAGTGCTGTTGTAACTGTAATGGATAAGAAGTCAGACCTGGTTTGTAGTAAAAAGCAGTGGTTTTAACTCATACCAAAAGATGCTCTTTCTCCTTAAAGTTGTTGCTCACTTCATACCTAAATAACGTTACAAATACCCTCCTTATTTCAGTATTTCCTTCTACCTTGCAAGACTTCTGCCTCCTTTCCTGGCATTGTTTGGTTCTGTTTGCAGCCTCAATTCAGGATGTCTGCAAGGGTCATTCTATGTTTACTTGTAGCAGAAGTAAATAGCATAGATCTCATGCTTGCGAACTGTGTAACCGCTCTTGAAAGGTTAGCACAGGTGGCAGAGCCTGCTCCATAGCTGAGATCAGTAAAGAGAATGCGCTTTTAAGTAAGACTGAGCAGATTCCAAGCTAGACAGTAAAGCAGGGTGATGAGGTCTACTGTTACTGTAATTGGGTTTTGGTAATGCCTATCTATGGTTTAGTGTTGTCTCATATAACAAAAGCTGTTTCATTCTGTCAAATAATGAATCTCCATGAGGATCAGTTAAAACACATGATTTTCTTTCCATTCTCAGGCTGCTGGTAGAAGATCAAGAGCCCTTGTTGCAATGCGTTAGAAAGAGACTTCTTAGCCATAAGTGTGGTTGACCCAGTAATTATCATAGAATCATAGCATCATGGAATGTTTCATTTTGGAAGGGTCCTTAAAGCTCATCCACTTCCAACTACCCATCATGTACCGGAGCACCTTCCACTAGAGCAGCTTGCTCCAAGCCCCGGTGTCCAACCTGGCCTTGAACACTGCCACGCATGGGGCAGCCACAGCTTCTCTGGGCACCCTGTGCCAGCGCCTCAG
>WYDI02025909.1:42669-91966 GCA_009867235.2 Psittacus erithacus | reverse complement strand
ACACTGCCAGGGATGGAGCATTCACAACTTCCCTGGGCAACCCATTCCAGCGCCTCACCACCCTCACAGTAAAGAACCTCTTCCTTATATCCAATCTGAACTTCCCTTGTGACAAACTAATGCTAGAGTTCAGTGAAACATAACCACATGCTCCCACACTGTTCATGCAGATGTCACACATGAAGAAATACACATCATGAGTGGAAATCCTGCTGTCTTGACAAATTCAGTGTTTTAGAGCACAGCTGATGACCCAAACTCCCCCCATGAAAGTGATAAACATGTGGAACTACGGCAAACCAGTGAGGTGCTAAGTCTTTTGTCCGAGTTTCCTATTTTCTGTCATATGAAGAGAAAGAGAAGCTTGGAGATAGATAAAAGCAATGTGAAGACTTGTTCCTCATTAGGCAGAGCAGGTGTGCAGAGCCTTACCTGATCTGTCCTCGCACCAGTGGTCTGTTTTTTGTCCTGTTCATATTTGAGTCAAACGGAACCTCAAAGAACTGTAATTAAAAAAAGAGAAAAGAGGAAGAATCAAAATGAAAGGATGCCGGAAAGGATGCCATGCGTGGAATGTGCCGTCTGCGTCTGCAGGTGCTTTCATCTCTAGGTTCGAAGGTTCAGAAATACAATGAAAATGGCAAACACCTTTAAGGGAGCTTTGATGGTTTTTTGCATTAATGCTTTTGGCATCCCCTTAGAAAGAAAATCACCTGGAGGACACAAACAGTTTCTGCAAGTCCCCAAAAGTGAATCATTTGAAGTAGAGTTTGATTCCATGTTCTGTTCTCGAAAGGTTTGACACAGCTTTTATATGTACATCATTACATATACACATCCATACAGCCCCCAGTTTTATATTAATACAAACAGCCCTTGCAAATATTGTGCTTCTGGTATTTAAAAGACAAACACTAATGTGTTTTTCAAGGCCATCTAACTTCTGAGAACCTATAACCCAGCCCAAAATCAATCAACTCTTGTAAAACGCTACTGAAACTGCACCAAGCGTCTAGTTCTAGCAGCAGGGAATGAACACACCATATGGTGTTATTTAATGTCACAACCCAATTTGACTTTAAACACCACCTGTGGGAAAACTCAGGCAGCACTAACTTCATGTTAGGAATTACTGCAGGCTTTTGTACAATCCCTTTTATAAAGGATGTTCCTGGAAGTGCACTTTGCCATACAGCAAAGTGTAAAGCCATTTAGGTTTATGTGTGCAAAATAGTAATAAGAATAATAAGCATATATTTACTTATAGACAGAGTGGGATGTATTTACAGAAAGACTGTTTTCTACTGACGTTATGTCTGAGGTTTTGGGGCAGGATCCCAATTATGGTGGATACGTAGGAAAAGCACCAGAAGAAATCATCATTTGAGACAATCAGCCTGACAGCTCAGCACAGTCACACCGCAGACAAATTTAAGGTGACTTGGTGATAAAAGACTACATGATAAAATCTCTGTTATTCCAGCAAGCTGATGTAGCCTTTTACGCAACATAAGACAAAATTAACAAACATCTTCATTCTGACAGTGCCAAGTTATTGGTCTTGCTACTTACTGGAGCTGCATTCCCAAGGGAATGCCTGCGGACAGGGATGTCAGGACCAGCAGGGACCTATAAGAACCCCATGGGTGCACAGCAGGGGAAAGATGCTTCATTTCCAGGCACACAGAGATTATAGGAACCACATTTCCTATCTATTATTTGAAGCAATGACTAGATAACAATTTGGGAACCTTTGCTGTTGCTCCTGCGTATCACAAGCATGGCAAGGATCGGATGCCCATGGATCATCCTGCCTAAACCAGCCCACAATACTCTCCACTCCTGGTGATCCTTTTTAACCTCAGGTTGAATCACTTTTCTGATGGATTTAATCATTCCCAAGAATAAGGTTATAAGAAAGTCCTGCATGCATATAAGTGAGTGAGTGTCCATGCTCAAGCCCACATGCTGAACTTATCCTGCTTAAGCAAAACTTGCTAACAATAACCAGTAAAGCCAAGAAATTCGGCAGCAGGCATCATCTTCATGTTTTGCCGTGCTTGCGAAGCTGTCCAAACCTGGGACGCAACAAGGGGAGAGTAAAGAAGGTCAAGGAAGCAGCAGCAGAGCCAGCAAGGGGGACTCTGGCTGGGGGACCCCAAACCTGCACTGCCCTGCTGCCATCCAAGAGTAGAACTCCCTGGGAAAGTGTCTGCCATGTCCCTCTCCAGGGGCTGGCTGACACACATTAATGGATAATTACTGTCTCTGCTGCGTATTGAAGGCCTCAGTTTGCCCATGACAGATCCAAAACCTACCACAATTCTGCAGGGGAGGAATCCTGCATTTGTTGTTAAGCAGTAAAGCCTGCAGATTAAATGCTTGACAGTTAAAGAGATATAAAAGCAGGGAATTTATACCATCAAGACAGCTTTTATTTAGCAGTTTCACAGCTAATTCACTACAATTTCTTGCCTCCATCTGCATGGCAGAGCTGGCTGGAGCTACACAGCCCATAGATGCTTTGCTCACAGCAAGCCTCCCTCGGGAGCAATTGGATGGAGCACCCAACGCACGTCCAAATCCTACCAACTCTCCAAGCCTTCCAATTTTATTACCCATATTCTCGAAGCAAACTCAGGCTTTGCAGGAAGAAGAAGGGTTAGTTTATGTGTAATTCACTTTGCCAGAGCATCCTGGTACAGTACCAGGCTTTTACAGTATTTTTTATTAATTCTTAGATAGGCAGCTAACAGGTTATCCCTCATCCTGTTATCTGCAGCACCAACGTTCTCTCCCAGCTACAAGTGAAGTCAGTGGAGAGCCTGGTTTAGAAGAAAAGCACAGAGGACCCTGTGGGACAGCTACAAGCCCAAAGCAGAGAGCACGAAGCTCGCACTTCAGAGGGACTGGTCAGATCTTTGTGGCTACAACACTGCCCTTGAAACGCTGGATGTTTCACAAAGAACCTCTATGGGAAACCACCATGAATACCTCTGGAGAAGGGAAAGCTCCCCATCTGGATCTGACACCAGCGATTGCTTCTGACAGCTCAGCGTTTTGCTAATGGTTTGTTTCACTGTTACATTTCAGAGACAATTATGTTAAATGAAGAAAAAGATGTCATTTGACATCAGGCTGATAGAGCAATACAGGGACAAATCCTACAGAGCTAAAGGCTTTTCTCCTGGAAGTATTTTGGGTTCTGCTCAATTTGGCTTTTTTTTAGACACAATTGTTATTCATATTTGCAAAGTCTGACAGCTTTGACCTTCCTTCCAGTTTAAACTCGTGCTTGTGAGGAGATTCTGGCTCCTTATTTAAGTATTTAAGCTTATAGATAAAGTTATTCCCTGTGCGGTGGATAATATCAAAATAGCAAGTTTCAAACTCAACCTATCTCAAACATAACTAAAATGAATAGTTGGATGCTGAGAGATTTTAAACTTCTGCAGTTACCATTATAACCCAACCATACCATAACCAATGTATGAAATATTGCCATATATTGAATATAGTAGTTAACCCCTGACTAGAATATACATTTTGCACAAGAAACACTTCTCTGCTGAGTTAAGGAATGAAATAATGTCTGCCTCTGTTGAATACAGACACGGCTGCTCCTGAAATTGAGATTACTGCATGACTTCAGTCTGAATGTTTCACTCTTTAAAATGTGACAATCAGGATAATCTGTTACTGTCAACTGGACGCACGAAGCTACATATCCAATTGAACTCCAGTGAAGAAACCCCCTTTCATTTGCAATACCCTGGATTCTTTCTCTGAGCTAGTTGCTATTACATGTCAGCAAGATGCCGTTCATCAAACTTTTCCCATTTTGCTCCCAGATGTTCAGCAAAATTCTCTCTCCACTTGAAATTATTTTCCCCTGATATTCTAGGAAAAATGGGAAAAATGTGCATCTCAAATATCATTCCATAGGAGGGAAAGAGTAAACTCCAACATATTATCTCATGCTTGGCCGACACAGTACTGCTTGTTTCAGCAAGCAGTAAACTCAGTAAGATGAATCCTGGATAAATAAGTATTTTAGAAGCACTCAAGAAGCTTTTTCCTCAGGAGGCTCAAACGCATCAGTTCAGCTGGACAAGGCACAAGATTATCCACCCTGGGTATGTGGGAAGCTAGCCATCCAAAGGGCAGACAGAGGGTTAAACCTAGAATTCCCTGAGTGGCAAAACTTGGCAACAGCTTTTAAGACCTTAACCTAAATTTTAATCAGTATGCATGAGCATTTAAAACATGATGATGGCAAAAAATAAATCAGGCCAGCGAGTACTTTGTGGTTTATTTCTCTGGCAGGCTCCTCAGACTCTTTGTGTAGATCTCATCTAGTTAATATACAGTAATTATATCTCAAACATCTAACAATCCTCAGATTAGCTGCCACATTACCACTTGTAGCTGTTTACACTCACTTCTTTTTTATTCCTTCAGCTTCTTCATATTGGTTTGCACTTTGGTTTTAAGTGAAACATTAAGGGATGCTTAATTCCTTCAAGATACCTCCTGAAACAGTAGTGAATGCAGAGGGCAGCTAATCATTGGGAGCTCCTGGGGGACACATACATTAATGATTTTATTTGGACTGAGCCACAATTGCCATAGCATCACCTTGCAGATGGCATTATGCTACACTGGCACTTCCAACGATTAACACAGTACAGAAAGACTGATAGGGCATCCTGTGCCTTTGCAGGACATCCTCTCGCTCTTTCTGTGTCATCAGTTAAACACCAACACTACCTATTAAGTTTTCAAAGACAGTGGCCTGACTATTTGCAGCTAATGAGGGCAGTGGAGCGAATGGAAAGCCCTGAGCACGTGCTGCGTTTGCCACCCATGATCATTCCTGCAGGAAGGATTTTAACTACTGAATTATGACAGTTCAATACCTCTACTCCTGTTCACACAGAAACATAAATAGAGCGCATTAAGAGGAACAATATGTCATTCAGTTTACCAAACAGATCACCCACACTTAGGCTAGTAAACCTCTCTCATATATCGCTATTTAGAGCATCTCAAGCACCAGCCTGCCCCCTGGCCAGGGCCAGCTCTAATCTGTGACACACAGAAACAGCAGTGGCTGAAAGAGGCACCTCGTCTTCCTTATATTGGCATAACATTTTACTCTAATGCTAAACACATATTTACATCAGAACCGATAATCCCGTGAGTCTAAAGATGGAGCAGAACCCTGCTATTAAAAGACAATTTAATTCAAAGCAACTCAGAGGTATTCCCAAAGCAAAACCACTCCTGCATCTGAGCAGGCTTCCATGTGATCTCTGGCAGCAGAAGCACTCTCTGGATGTATGTGTTTCTCTCTGAAGGGCAGTTCAGATGAATCTATGGTATTAATAAGCAGATGAGAAGATGAGGCTGTTGGCAAGGAGCAGTCCCCTCCTGCTCTGCAGCGCTGTTGGTCTCCACCATCCTCCCTCCATGCCTACAGATGATCTACAGGGATTGATGTCCCAGAGCCTCTCCTCAGCTAAAGTCTCCTGCTGCAGACCCAAGGAAACATTATTAGCACAATGCAAATAACAACCAGTACAACTGGACTCCTGCCTCCAGCACTTCCCTGAATGTCTACAGCCAAGGGTAAAACTGAGCTGGTTTTGCTGAATTAGATGTTCCTGGTGTTCTCCGATTTCCCCTGAGCTACTGTAAGCTCCAATCCTCTTTAGTTCTGCCAAACAGCAAGCTATTAACCAAAACCATCACTGAAAAACACACTGGAAACCAAAAAGGCACATGAATCAGGGAGGAGCGGGTGGACCAAAACCAAGTGGAGAGTGTGGAGACAGAGTGCAGTCCAGGTACCTGGACAGTAACTTGAGGTTTCTTGGGAAGGTGACATCCAGAAAACCATTCCTTGGAGCTGGAAACACGGCCATTCATCAGGTTTTAGCAGTAGCCTTTCACATAAAGGCTCCTGACATTCCCACGCATTCCAAGGAAAGCTGCCATAAGCAGCAGTGGAAGCCCATCAGACCACAGAGTTGAGTTCCTTCCTTTGTGAGTGCTCTTCCCCTCCACATTACCAAATTATTCCTACTTCTCGTGTTTTCAGTGATTTATCTTACATTGTGATAAAGTAATATATAATTACATAAAAGGAGAAGAAAAACATAACATATAATTTTGGGTAAATAAGATCAAAGTGAGATTATTATTATAGGTTTTCTTCTGCTTTCCTCGCAATCATTTTTATATGAAAGCAACAACGAATAATTAAAGTATATTACAAAAGCCTTTTCATTCAATTGTACACAGATGTGACTGAAGTAAAGGCAAAGGGAAGGATTTTCAAAAGCACTCATGTACTGATCTAACACGATTCTCACTGAAGTCAATGGCAATTTGATTTCAATGAGAGCACAGACAGACCAACAGCGAGTGATTCTGAAAATCCCACCCTAATTGTACAAACAAGGGAAGGCTTTAGAGATTGCTGGCTTGGAGATTGTATATTTGAGAATCATAAAGGGCACACAGCACCTGTTTGTCTTCAAGATATGAAAATAAAGCAAGGCAAATATTTAAAGGATTAGAAATGGCTTTTTTCGTCTTCTTTTTTTTCAGGCAGTATCTGAAAACCCTCTGGCTTTGCAGCTCCCACTCCAGCTATGGATCTGCTTTAATATTTTCCATTTCAAAGAGGATTCTAATTAAAAACAAGATTGATGCAAGCCCGAACAATGCTACTTACAGAGAGAGAAGGGCAGCTAAACCCCACACTGTCATGTCACAGAGAACCCAAGGACGGTCTGCTCCAGAAAGCATCTACCACAGTTTAATTTAGCAGGTTTTTAATAAGCTTCCACAAAAGACACATTCTTCTTATTAGCCAGTGTGCAAAGCCCATTGTTGTGTATAGGGAAGAGAACAGGAGGTAACTGCAAAGAAAATGTGGATAACCTGCCCCTTTAGAGATAGGTTTTCAGGATGGAGACTGCAAAGACTCACAATTTGTTCCCTCAGATGTATGAACTGCCCTGTGGGCTCTGTTTTTAAGGTGACATGTTCTTTCCTTGACCACTACAAGAATGTGACTTTCCAGGGATTCACGTTAGATATCCACTGCCATCAAAACTGAGAACCTTTCAGATTTTCCATTGCACTTGGTATTTAAGAGCACTTAACTGGCAGCAGTGCCAGAGCCTGGACCACTGCTCTGGATTGGTTTTCAGCTCATCGGAATCATTTTGGTGGGTCTGACCATGAAAACAAGTGGTCATAGAATCACAGAATGGTTTGGGTTGAAAAGGACCTTAAGATCATCCAGTTCCAACCCCCTGCCATGGGCAGGGATACCTCACACTAGACCATGTCACCCAAGGCTCTGCCCAACCTGGCCTTGAACACTGCCAGGGATGGAGCATTCACCACTTCTCTGGGCACCCTATACCAGTGCCTCAGCACCCTCACAGTAAAGAATTTCTTCCTCATAACTAACCTGAACTTCCCCTAAGTTTAAACCCATCACTCCTTGTCCTATTGCTACAGTCCCTGATGAAGAGTCCCTCTCCAGCATTCTTCTATGCCCCCTTCAGATATTGGAAGGCTGCTCTGAGTCATTAAACTCCTGCCTCTTCATCAGCACTTCAGGCTAATGACATCCTTTGGTGATATCAGAAGTACCACTACAAGGAGCTTGAGAAGTGCGGGGCTGTGTTAACATTCAGGAATGCCAAAGCAACACAGTCCTAACAGAGTGCTGCTCCATCCACACGAGTCCTGTCCCCACTGAGGGCTTGGGATGGAGGTGAGGATGATGGCTGTCATTACTGAAGCCCAGCTGGATGAACTCCCGTGGTTGCACTTGTGGCATTCACCTTGGGAAAAGCAGCAAGGGTGCAAGGAAAGAGGCTGCCTGTGGCCAAGCATGGAATTAATGAAGCAGGAAAAGAGAATGAAGGACAACATGTGGTCTGCAGTTGTATGAGTAGCTTCAAATGAAGTAATGGAGCATTTGTACCAAATTACCTATTTCACCCTTACATACAGCATTTTTCGTGTCTTCATATTTGAGTCAGATTTACTAACATCGATATGTGGGGGAATAAAAAGCTCTTTTAACCTCTATAACTTCAATGTACCCGATGTCCATGACTTGAAATGGGAGAAGAGATGTGAATCTCCTGTTTTGGTAAACAGAACTCAGGCTGAGTGACCACCAATGAGCTCAGCTCTTCCCACTAAAATCATATTTTGCTAAGAAGATATTGCAATAAAAATGAAATAATAATAAAAATAAACCCAGGCTTTTATAAGTTGTTTCATCCTGAAAACTGCTGACATGGTGAGCCACCTAAATAGCATATTCCCGAGGCCACACAGAGGTCAGTCACAGCTTGAAGGGAAATGCAAGCTGGATACCACAGACAGGCTTTCACCTTACATGATCCACCTTGGAGAAATAGCTTCCACAGGAAGAAATACTGGTTTCTGGTCAGCTGCCAAAGGCTTCTAATGATATTAAATATTTACCATATCATATTTACCACAGAATATTTAAGTGCTTTTTATTTAGCACACGATCAGTGCATCCACAAACAGAGCTCCTGACTCCAGCCCTGCTTCCAGGAAGGGACTTGCTCATCCATGCATGCAGGCTCTTGGAACCAAAGGGAGCAATTTCCATAGTGCAGGATGTTCAAATCCCATCCTTTCCTTTTGGACACAGACTCTGTCACCACTGGGCTCTTCCTTTTCATCTCTAAAATGAGAACTGCTATAAAACGTGTTTCGGATCCGAAGCCCCAGTTAGATAGAACAACTCGTGCCCCTCTCTTGTGCTGACCTAACTATCTGCACCCACGGAACACCCTGATCTGGCCAAAAATACAACTGATTTCTTTCTGGATCTCATTCAGGCAGGATTTTTGCAAGTTTTTAATGATGACCCACAAGGAGATGTCAGATGCAGAGGTACATACTTCCTGCTCTTCAGGAACTATAGTATTTCTATGTATTTTAGGACCAATTATTACAGTTGAAGACAAAAATACTACCTTTATGCCTACCAAAATACACTCTGAACCACTTTACAAAGCCGTTTTCCCATAGATTCCTTTGCATTAAATCATACTTGTCACGAAGCCAGCATGCCACGAGTGCAACATATAATTTAAAAAGCAAACAAAACTTCAAATAACAATCTCTTCACCAAAGATAGGAATTGCACAAGGTCACTAGCTGGTTTAAGTTACTATATGTCCTAAAATACACAAGGCCAGGTCCTCTGGACACACTGCAGCTGCTTTGAGCAATACTACAGACAAAATCTGATACTGAAGATGGCTTAGATAAATTCCTGTGGTGGAATAAAGTTGTTACTCAGGAGCTCTTGGGGAAGTATTTCTGCTGCCCAAAGCAAGTGCTTAAATCAAGCAGGAGATGCAGAGTCAACCAGGAGACACACATCTCCTCCAGATGGCAAGTGAGAGCAAACAGAGACAGGAGCTTCTCTAATTGAGATGCACAGCATTTATTTCTCTCTAGTAACTACAGAAGGATGCTGAGTTCCTGGTTTTAGCCAGGACAGTTGTAAAAGAGGCAGGTAACTACACAGCCCTCCAGACTATGAGTATCAGCTGCTTTTCAGTCCCCTGTGCCTACTAAAGAGAGCTATAAAACAAAGCAGCCCCGCTGCTGCTCTGTTCTTGCCCAGGAGATTAGAGCAAGGAAGTGGAAAGGTGAGATTTAAATCACTTACACACGTCTCTTGGCTCCATCCCATGCGTCCAAGATCCAGGTCATTTTAATCAGCTTTTTAGAAATTGTCACTCAAATGCTAAGAATACTAATCCATCACAATGTGCTTCTTGCCAGGCACAAGAATATGAATCCATAACCTGTTCTCTCACATCACATGTAGATGAGTTCCTTACAACTGCTTTAATTGACACGTCCTGTTAGCAACGCTTGCTTTCTTTCAAGCCAGACAAAAGCGGCAGGCTTGCCTGCTTTTGGCTATGGAAAGGTTATTTATGCAGTTACATACACAGAAATTACTTATTCAAAACACCTTTTAGTTTTGGAATTAAATTCACTGTTTTTCTTGAAAGTTCCTGGCACTTGTGAAAAATCCTTTGCTTTGGTCCATCTGTACTGGGCAAAAGAGAAAGCTTCAGCTCCTCCTGGCAAAAATGTTAAGGAAAAAAACCCCAAACAACACAAAGAATGAAATCTGGACAAACTGTGAGATAGTCAATAAAAAAGCCTAAATGTGAACAAGGGTGTAAAGCGGTATCAGCGTTCACAGACACGCCTCAGAAACACAGTACAGTAACTGCCTGTCACAGAACTCATCAGCTGGACTTACCCACAGCCCAAACCTCTCACTAAAATCGTTCCTCAAGAGTTTTTCCTTTAAAGACTCGATCTGAGAAAGAGTTTCAAGTCACATTTTTACATATGGCACATTTAGGGCACTTACTAAGTCTATAGAAGAGAGCTCGCAAGTATCCCCTCTGCACTAAAACTTAAACCCCCCCTTTTTCTTGTTCAGATGTCTGAAAAGATCAAGGAACCTCTGTGGGGGATGTGATGATTTACCTTTGCTGGCAAGAGAACAGCCTCATCGCTTCATCCCACCATGTGCTCTCCTGCCAAAAGGGGTCTAGCTTCTAATATTCTGAAGAACTTTAAATGTTGAGAGATAGTATCAAAGGCACCTTGATGAGTGCAGTACTGTAACACCACTTGTAAGACAATGGATTTGTTGTTATTATTTTTTAATCTTGGCAATAGAACAAATTAAGAGAAATCCCATTCCTCCTGCCCATCAAAACATGTGGAATAGATGCTCACAAGACTATAAAGTTTCTGATCAAGCCTAAGGATTTTACCCATAGTAAGTTTTGGTTGGAGATTTCTCTTCGTGATTTTAAACAGAATGTGGAGATCTGCCAACCAAAGTAACACATACTTTACACATAACAGCACAGAGGTACAACATAACAACAGATATCCAAGGTATCACTTAGCACCAGCTTGGCAGGAAAATACCCAGCAGTCATCTACTTTGTTCTTTTCTAAGGCACAAACTGGGACCATTAACTGAGGAAGGCCATCATTATGCTCTTCTGCTAAGGGCTGGATGACAAACCTATACACTGAGAAGTCACATCTCAAATCAATAATTAGGTCTCACCTTTCCTTCCCCTTTGTTAAGACAGAAAGTGAAGCAAGAGTCTCCTGATGACCCATTAGAAAGCACAAACACCCAAACCTGTTGCAGGGGCATCACATCATCCATCTTTCTAAAGCTGTCAAGAAATGTTTGTCATTCCAATACTGCTTGCATCTCCCAAATGCTAAGATAACACCCACATCAATCTCAGCTAGAGTTAAAAGAGGAGTTGAAAAATAAATAGTTCTGAGTCATGTTACTAAGAGGGATTCCACACACTATTAATTTTAGCTTGGAAACCAATTAAGACACCAAATCAGCATTACCTCCCCCCTTTTCAAGGTATAATGACCCATTCACTTGCCTGAATTTATTTATTTTGTGACAGTGATCCTTTCAAATGCATTAGAAGCTTAAACAACAATCAGTTTAGTCCTGGCTTCTGGCAACAGGAGAATTTCTGACAAAAGGAGATCAGAGATATGGACAAGACAGCATGATTCTCTCTCTTTCAGAAAGCCAATCTTAAAATAATAGTAATAAGAACCATGACATATAGGCAGAATTTATCCTAAGCACTGCATGAGCATCAATATGCCGGAATAAATCTGTGCTGTCCACTCAAAAAGACTGAGGCAGCCTTTGTTCCCTTCAACCTAACTGCGGCTTCTTGGTCACGAGTGCCACAAGCTACAGCAGCACTCTTCTACATCAGAGCAGCAATGGAGCGATGTGAGTGCGCAAAACTGCACAATCCTTCTATAAAAGGGCTGTTAAAGCACAAACTTGCTGCCCAACCAAAGGGCTCAACGCTCCCGCCCGGCTCCTGGAGCTCATGCAATGGATATTACCCCTATCTAGCAGTGACTTGCAGGAGCTTTTTAATATTGACACGGAAATGCCACTCTTGTCAGATTTGTCTTCCATGTGCCTCAAATGTCACCCTTATTTGCCAAGTGCTAGTCCAATATGAAGTTTTGAGTATATGGGAGGAGAAGTGATCAAGCCTGTACCTCTGTGGCCTGATTTCCCCTGGGAGCCAGTATTCATCTGAGAGCTTTTGCGAGGACTACTTCAAATAGTGTCACCAGAGGGATCTGGAAGCTCTGACTGCATAGGCCTGGCTAAAGCTGCTGGGTTTGGGCTAGCGCTTTATTCATCCACAGAGGAAAAAATCACCTGGATTCAACACGGGAGTTGGCTGAGAATCTTTGCACAAGAGGTTAAAGCCAGACTCTGTTCTGGGAGATATTCTTCAGGGAACTAAACCCAGATTCAGTGATAACGGAGGTGTATTACAGTTCTAGTCTTGGACCAAAACCTGTATTTAGGAAAGTAGGAATATATACCCAAGAAGACAAAAGATCCAAAGTCCAGCATCAAGGCACCACTGATCAAAGCTGCCTTTCATTGCTAGCAAGTACAGGGTAAACCACAGAGTTTAATTTGCTTGACCTAGAGCTCAGATCAGTACATGATGCCACCCATCTCACCTATGTCTCTATGGACAAGCATACAAATTTAATACATAAAAAGCTATCAGGTCCTCTCAAGGAAGGATTGTAAAATCAAATCAGTTACTCTCATGGAAACACTTCAAATAAAACCAATTATTACAAAGTGGAACTAAAAATGAACATTGTTGTATTTGTATGACCCAAAAAATTTGTATTGAAATGTCTACTTTAGGGCCAGATTTCAAATTCTTCAGTGAGGAAAGTGCATGTGTAGATACCAACTTCTTACAAAACAAAAATACCCATAAAAGACATCCTGAGAAATAGAAAAACCTGCTTTAAAATTCACATCCTACTAAAATTCAAATGAATTTCCCTAGGTAGGCAAGGCCCTAAATGTATACCTCCATTTAATTACGCCGCAGTTCCTGTGTAGACAAGTCCCAAGATGCTCTTAACATGATAATCATTAAATATGAAGTGGTGAAATGAATTGTAACATTTAGTAATGCTCTTTATGAACCAAGATTTATAGAGGAAGCATGAAATAAAACTAGAAGAGCACATGGTTACCATGTCTCCTTGTTGTACTGACAAAGAAAAGATAGATATGAAAATAGCCATTCAAGATTATGAATAGTTGAGCACCAAAACCTCTGCTGAAGGTAATTCTCAGCCCACCTACTTACTTAATCCACATAATAGAAGTATTAAAATTAGAAAGAAATCTAATTACATTTTACAAGTCATTTAAACGCTGAACACATCATGAAAATAATTGACAGACTTGTGCTATTTAGAAAACACAGTTTTGTGCTTAGCACTACACTTTAGCACTTGTTTAAACCAAGTCGTGAAAAGGTGAGGTAGAACTCTCGGTTTCACTATAAAATATATATATATATGTATATACAGATCCAGTTCTGTTCATGGCTGCAGAAAGGACACAAGGCAAAATATCCCATAGTGTGGTCCCAGGAAAAGGGAAAAAAAGGCAAAACAAATAGTAATACTAAAAAGGAATAAAATAACTAGAATCAGGCAAGAGAAACTCTGAGCGCAAGTGCCTCACTGCAGCAAAACGCACCTCGGCAACTCTCGCTAAACATATTCTTACAAATAAAGGTTTTAAATACATTTTGTACCCTAAGAAGTACACAAAGCAGGTTTGGAAGTTTGCTCAGGGGGTTTATAAGCACTTCATTTACACACAAGCATATGCATTTGCTATCTAAATATTTACAGTTTGGCAGTTGACTCTCCCAATCTGCATGGGTTTTCTCTGTCGGGTTTCACCGGCGCTATTTCCTCTGAATTTCCCCATTTCCAGATGCTTTGCTCATACAGCCTTGATGGAGAACAGTTGTGCCTATTAGCAGACAAGCTGCTGACAACTAAGCCGAGCTTCTAAAAGCTGGCAGAGATAATCTGGCACTGAGATCTGATAAGTTGAAAGAGAAGAGGCATGGTGGCCTGCAAACACTGAGGAGTCAGAGGAAAAGCTAGTCAAACCCTGAGCCTTTCCTTAGGATGCTTCTCATCTCATTCCAGAGTACTTCAGTCAAATCAAGGCAAAATCTAGCTTTAGTCAACCATCCCATTGCCCAGCACCACTCAGTTCTTATTGGGCATAGCCTTTTGTTAGAAAAAAGGAAAGAAAATGTTGTTTCATGAAGTTACAGCCTCCAAAATAAATTACCTGTACAGATATATTTAATAAAGATGTATTTTTAAAGGGTTGTTTCTCCTGCTTAATTGTTTAAAATATGGCAAAGACATTTTGCTGCATCCTTTTTGTCTTTTCTTCTCACAAACAGAATAGTAGAGGATAATCTTTACTTTACAAAAAATATTCTTTTGGGGGAGGAAAAAAGGCAAATGGCACCTGGAAGGGCAGGAGATGTGCATTCACACCTCTGAAACTCCTTGAGCACTGGTACTGCTGTGATCACCAAGCTGTGGTACAAAGGAAATCAGACCAAGTCAAACCCAGTTCAAACCAGCAAGGTCAGCAACGTGTCATCACTTCTACCACTGTGTTCCCAATCTCCCTTCTCACATTGTTCTTCACATGATGCACATCACACAGTGAAGGATATGCAGAAGAAGAGTAATCCCACTGTGCACCCCCAGCTTGTATTTTCTCTTCTTTTATTTAGGGCCACAAAAATGATCAGAGGGCTGAAGCACCTCTCCTATGAGGAAAGGCTGAGAGAGTTGCGGTTGTTCAGCCTGGAGAAGAGAAGACTCTGAGGAGACTTTATTGCAGCCTTTCAGTACTTAAAGGTGGCCTATAAGAAAGATGGGGAGAGATGTTTTAGCAGGGCCTGCTGGAACAGGATGAGGGGTGATGGTTTTAAACTGTAAGATGGGAGATTCATGCTGGATGTGAGGAAAAATTCTTTACAATGAAGGTGGTAAAACACTGGCACAGATTGCCCAGAGAGATGGAGACATTCAAGGCCAGGCTGGATGTGGTTCTGAGAAACCCAATCTAGTTGAAGATGCCCCTGCTCATTGCAGGGGGTTGGACTAGGTGATCTTTGAAGGTCCCTTCCAACTCAAACTATCCTGTGGTTCTGCTGTCCCAGTCTCCTATTCCAAGGTAACACCAGAGATTAGAGAGAGCTTCAGTTCTATCTTAACATAAACTTGCTGGGGCAGGTCAGTGCAACCGGTGCGGGCACACACGGAGCTTGTCCTGGTCTGGCCTCAGCAAGGACAAGTTCAGACAACACCATGCTTAATCTCTCCCAGCAGTAATGTCACCACGACTTCCCGAAGGATGAGCCGTAGCAGCGCTTCCCAGTGCTGTGCCAGACCAGACAGTGGTTTTATTCAGACAGTGATTTTTCTTTAGACAGCACTGGAATCCTTCCAGGACAGATAAAATCTGATTCTTTTTTTCCATGCAAAGAACTGAAATCCTCATCAAAAATATAAGACATCATTTATATTCTGATCCTCCTCCTCAGGCATCCAGATTTGGCCACTGTTGAGAGACAGAATTTCTTTGTTTTGACCCCAAATGACTTTCCCAATGCATCTTACAGGTGAAGGGGATTCCTCCCTCTCCTGCTGCTGCCCTCCCACCCACTTCCTTAATTAAAGATACTAAGGTTTTACAGAAACCATGATACAGATTAAAACTGCACTGTGATGCATGAAAATAAGTACGTGGATAGGCTTGGGAAAACAGACTGGTAGCAATTATTTTAGTGTTTATTTAGAATCTTTAATTTGTTTTAAAATGGATAGCAAGGAGGGTTAATGCTATTGAACAATAAAGGAAAGGAGCACAGTGCGAGGAAATGCATTTCTCGCTTGTGAAGGAACACAGGTTCACAGGCCGCTCCATAGCAGAGAATGCCGCCATCCCATCGGAGAGCTGGCAGAGATCTCTTTCAGAATGCAACTAATTAAAAGTATCTTTTATAAAGTGACACGGCAAATGGAGGTGCTGTTAAACCAGAACTATCCGAGTTCAAAGCCTCAGGAGAGCCAGGGCCAGCACCCTTGTTTTGACTGCAGGCGCGCGGGGGTTGCTGCTCTCCCAGACATCAAGGCATTACCAACCAGCCGAGCTGCCTCCACGGTCAGGTTCATCCAAATACCTTTTCCATGAACTAATCAAACAGGCATTTATCAGCTGAAAGAGGAATACACAAATCTAAGGGGGTTTATGTAGGAGTTTCTCCCTTCATAAAGAGTCCTGGAACTTCTAGTCCAGAAGGTCTTAGATTATCACGCCGCAGTCAGACTAGTACAAAGCATCCTTGATGTCTAGACCAAATGAAAAGATTAACAGGTCTGCCCCATGCTGATTACACCAGGCTCATAGTATTTTTCCAGCGGATGCTTTCATAATTAAATATCAAGTAACAGGAGGCACTTGAACATTTATGTCACCCTCACCTATGAAAATAATACAGATTTTGCATGGAGAAGTATTAAACATCATTCTGTGGCTGTAAAACTATAAAGTATTAAATTCATTCTACGGCTGTAGCAGCAACCTGTCAAGCTGTAAAGAGAAATCTAGATTTCAGTGAAGAGGGTCCCCCGGGAATGCCGCCTATCGGCAAAGCAGAACAGCAATCACATTATGCCTGTAACTAATACGGACAAAGTGGAATGAGTAATAAAAGCCAAGAAAAAAACAACTTCCACTCTGATTAGTGATCACAGACTAATAGGCTTCAACTGCAAGTTAAAATTAGGTGGCACCACCAATCCCTTAGGGTACCTCCAAACAGCAGCCACTGCTAAGGAGCCCCCAGGGCTACTTCTAGAAAGGGATTTCTACCCTAAGCTTTGCCAGGGTCCAAGGTTCCTCCAATGCAGCAGTTATGTTGATATGAGAGAAGTGCAAACCCCACAACACAGCCCTGAGCACAAGAAAGGGCCTCAAGGGGAGCTCCTCCAATCTCCCAATTTTGTTATAAGGTTAACCGCCTTGGTCTAGGCAGGTCGATCAGCACTTTGGGATGAAGAAAAGTGCCAGATTTTAGCTGGTGTGAATAGCTGCCTGCAGAATCCAAATACGTCACACCTGAAATTCAGACAGGGCCACTCAGAGGAAAAAATATCAAAACCCAAGACTTCCAAATGGAGTATTTATTAGAGAAATAAACAGACAAATAATGGATCTATTCAACAAAATGCCTACTTTCTTGGTAATGTCATTAAAACACAAGACAACAGGCCAGACTTTCACAGAGACTTTTTGTTTTAAACAGCTGAGTGCAAACCTTGAGCAAGTTACCCAACCTTCCTGCGGAACAAAGTGCCCCCTTGCTAAATAAAGCTGATGGGGCTGTGCTGCCTCTGACACAAGCAACCACGGCATCTGAAAGGGGTTACAGTCTCATAAACTGCTAAAAGGTTCAGGATAGCTGGAAACCTTCATTTTTAAATTTACACATAGCTAGTTTATTCCCATTAGGTCTTTTGCCAACACTGCTCTACACCCCAGAACAGGTCCTTTTTCTCCCCGGTACTTCTCCCACGATATATCTGTAGGGCAATCATAACCCCCATGCAAGCCAAGCTCTTTCAGCCACCTCTATAAGCCTGGCTCCTCATTCCCTCTCACATCCCAGCAAGTTCTTTTCAGCACCTGATCCCATTTGAATTCATTTTTTCTTGCATATGGGAGCCCAGAACGTGCACAGATTTCCAGATGACTATCTGCTAATAGCATTAATAGTTCACTATCCCCATGGAAATGCCTTGCTTAAGACAGTCAAGACTGCATTTGCTTTTTTCCAAGTACTGCACAGTCATGCTCTAAGAAAAGCAGATTTTTATTGTTATTATATTATTATTTATATTTTCTGCCTGAGAAGCCTTCAGGCTTGATCCAAGAGCAGATAATACTCCAAACTAGAAAGCATAAAACCTGGCTCTTAACCTAGGTCAGGTATTAACAGCCCACAGAGTGATCCTGAAGAAATCACTTACGTTCCTTTATTTCATTGCCACACTTGCCTATTTAAATCCAGACCTCACTGAGGACAAGAATCACTTCTTCATCTGTTTAAGTCAGTGCCTCACAAGGATCCTGGATTCAAGGACTCCATGGCTGGAAATCTTCATGTTAGAAAGTGTCATGACTCCTGATTCTTGAACTGGTTTGTCATCATTTGGAATGACATTCATATGAGTACACACAGAGTATCTGTAAGATGGGGTGGGATGAGTAAATGCAAGGATAGCTGCTAACAGCACACTGAATTACAGCAAACCCCAAAGGCATTGCCAGGAACTTCCAAGTTTTCTATGATTTTGGTGAATATTCCCATAAACATCCATTCCTGAGGAACCTTTGGGGAGACTGCAGCGGGTGTGGAATGTACTGAAAGTCAGAAGAAAAGCTGGATTTGGGGAGACGTAAATTCACTGGGCAATTTGCAAGGTCAGCTGTAAAACCTGCACGGATGGAGACAGCGCTGGTTAGAATTGCTCCGGGCTCCCAGCATGCTGTCCCGGTCGTAAAAGTGGGATTGTGAACAGAAGATGGATCTTCTTGGATATGAATTCTACAAACAGACAGCCAATCCTCCCTAGGAAATAGCTAAAAACTAGGGAAAACCCTCTTATCTTAAGGCTACACTCAGCAGAGAAAACCAGTCCTTCCAGATGTGCCACAGGACACGCGAGACCTAAGCATTGTTATTAATATACCATCAAGTTTATCAGAGACAAACTATATACTTTATATATATATTTGCTATATACCAATCGATATCCAGACAGGAATGTAATGTCTCGTGGGAGAGTGTGTTCCTACCACCACTTGTACAGGTTTCAACTTCCACATACACACTAAAAGCCCCAGAATTCAGACAACTGGAACCCCAAATAGGTCTCCACTAAATGCAGCCACTAATTCATTTTCTAGTTAAAAATATAATAGTATAAAGATGTATAATTATATTAAATAGGACTTTATAAATTCAGAAACGACTCTAATATTCTTCTTTTTTTCTAAGTCATTTAAAAAATCACATTGGCTGGGAATAGCTGTGGCATTATCCAAGTTTTTCTGGCATTTACATCAGCACCTAAGGATCAGAGCTGGGAAAAACCTTCCCTGTTCCCAGAGCTAGGCAGGATGACTTCCAAATGGCATGTTAAAAACAGAAGGGGTGCTAAAATATCTTTCCTATCCTGTGTGATACTCATGCAGTGCTAACTTGCTTCTGCTATGGTGGCTGGCTCAATCAAATCCCCAGCTCGGATACACCAGAAGAGCTCCAGAACTGATAGGTGGGACTAACAAAATGCACCCTCAGCTCTGCACAGGCTCTGGCAGTGTAATGCCACGTACTTGCTGTACTTGTACACACGCAAGGTGCCTTTCTAGTGGCAAAGCAAAGCTTCTGAGGCGAGCAGGAATGCTGAGAAAGAAGCTCAAGAGGAAATTTCAAGGCAGAAAGCTTTATTCAAGTGCAGGAAATGGCCGATCCTGGTCCTTCTCACTTATCACTCCCACAAACCCCCCATTTCACAGTCATGCTGTTACACTGCCCCAGTATGGTGCCTTTGTGAAAGGCCTATTTTAAAATACACTTTGGCTTCAAGTTCTCTGCCCCAACAACATATTTGCCTGAATTATTGCTAAAAAAAGTTACCCAGCTACCCACCACTTGTCCTTACGGCTCATCTCGTCTCGAGTATTTGTAAGCAAAGCAGCCACACTCATTCACAGCTATTAATTTAAATGCCTGTAGGGAAGAAAAGCCTGGCAAGGGGACAACACCGAGTGTCTGCGGTGGAAATAACTGCAGTAAAGTCAGCAGACATGCTGATAGGTATCATCGATAGGACAAGCTGAGTACAGCAACCAAAAGCTCAGCAAACCTAATTATGGGGAAAGGTTAAGAATTAATAATGCTGGGGATGATAGTTCAGTGGTTTGGACATCAGCTCCAAAATAACTGGACTTGTTGGGAAGTCAGTGGTTGAATTCCAGAGGGGCCAGTTTAAGCTGTTCATCTCAGTGAGGCGGACAAGCTGGGCTACAGAAGGGAGATTGTGGGACATCTAGGCAATGATTTAAAGCCCTAAATCTTAGTCTTAGGGTTATGGGACCATGCAGTTATCTCCCCTAAATAGCCACTATACTGGGCAGCACATAAGCCCCATCCCTTGGGGGTGCAGTGCCAGTATTAGTGCCTAAGGACACACAGTGACTGGCACCCCATTAATTCACATGTCCCCCCTATGCTGCTCTCCCCTTCCCACAGGTAAAATCATGACTATTCTCAGTGGTTTAGACGATAGACATATGTATTTTAATGGCAAACACAGTGTGCAACAGCCTATTCTTTATTCCAATTGAAAACAAAAGGATTTTTCTAAACTGGGTTTTCCTGTCTGCTACATGACTGTCATTCACTTTAACTGCTATGCAGAGTCTAATCCTTATTCTCAAGGTATATAACAACATGACAACCATTCCACTGTGAACTTTAGTGATGCTTTAAGGAAATTATTTCTTATTGTGGAAAATTACCTGAGTTGTTGTTGTTGCTGGCATTATTATTATAATTATTATTAACAGCAATTAGCATTAGAGAGCAATACATAATTTCCAAACCCAGATACAAACATTAGCAAAATGCTTGCCAATAGAAAGCCATGTGTTATTCCCATTGTGTGGGAAACAAATTAAGAGAATTCAAATGATTTGTGTCTTTACAACTGAATTGGGAAGCTTGCACAAGAGTTACCACGCAAATAGTGCATTTGGGATAGTTTCAGTTGACTACAAATTATTCTGAGACTCTGACTCACCCTCAAACAAAGTATTCTTAGTGTGAACTCTCTTACAGGCAGACTTTACTATAAAGGAAGAAAAGCTTAAGAAACCACTTACAAGAAAACAGTAATAAAATTTTATAAAGAAAAAATCACTTGTAAAACCATCATTAAGAATTCTATTTTGACTCCGGGCTGAGAACTCAGCTGATGTAAGTCTATCCTAATGCCATTTAATTGAGTTATATAGATGGAAACCACAGAAGAATCCACTCCTGAGCCTACCAGGAAAACAATCTCTGCTCATATTCCCTGAAAATGTTGGTCACTATAAATATATAATATACATGTAAGGATGAGCCACACACGCAGGGTTTTGGACAGAATATTATGTACTCATAAACAACTTTAAAATGTATATATAATGCTTGGAGCGAACGATGCATTTCTATATTATGGGAAACCATAGTGTTGCATTTCTAACCTCCCCATGTGGTGAAGATCAGAGGACAGGAGAGGAGAGTTCAGGCTTTGGGAACACTCTGGAGGTGGAAGAAAACAGTGATCCGTCAATGCTCCATGAGAAGCTATGCTGGGGGTGAAGGTGCACCCCAAAACACCACCAGCATCAGCTAAGCAGACCCGTGTGGGTTCCTTCTCTTTGCCAGGAAGTTTGGGCACTTCAGCATCATCAGTGCCAGACCCATGGAGGAGCCACTCATGGGCTATGGATGTGTCCCACGCTCCTGGGCAGATGCGGTGCAGCAGCACCCACTTCATCCAGTGCCTTCTGTGCTTTTCCTCTATACCGGAAAGTAAGAAGTTACTGGGGAGGTGGGGGAAAGGGTTATTTTAACCTTAGTGTACCATAGCACTTCAAATAAGTGACAGCTTAAACAGTACTTTCCAGACAGAAGCAAAACATCTGACATTTTGTCTCCTTGAACCACTAGTGAAAAGCTGAATTTTGGAGTACAGAAGAGTTACAAACCTAACAATTGAAGAATAATAAGGAAAAAAGCATGTACCAAGGGATTTCTCAGCAGAAGAATGATATACTAGACAAAAATAAAAGGATATACCATATGTTGAGTAATAAAATTGGCAAACCTAGTAAGGTTCAAATACTGCTATTATACACATCTGGGCAAGGGGGGGGGGGGGGAACAAAAAAAATCATTAAGCAATCTGAGAACCCCCAAACAAAGAAACTGTAAAATTCTGAACTGTAAAGCAAAGGAAACACACTTAATCCCTCAGGAGTTTAAGTATGTATTTCAACTGGGTTATACCATCCCTCATAAGGACATGGAAGCACACAAAAACCTTGAGACACAATATAGCCACTGTGAGCCTGCCGGCAGGAAGCCAACTGGCTGCAGTACCCACCAGCCCTGGCACCTGTTGGGTTTATCATCGGCAAATGCATTACACCTCCTTGGGGCACGCAGGGAAGGAAAACAGCCTACAAAGTGCCCCTTTTCCAGTAAAAAGTGCACGACTGTGCACTGCGAGTCCTTTAAAGCAGGATTTCCAGCTGCAAAACAAGCCTCCCTCAACGCCGGAGCAGTCGGGACTTCAGTGCGCTCCAACACAACGTGCAGGAACACATAACCCAAGCGGCAAAGAATATAATCCTGCCCTCATGAAAGTCTGTTTCATCTGTAACCACACATGTAACCTCTTCCCCAGCCTCCCCTGAGGCTAACTTATTTATGAATGTTCCTATTAAAAATAGGACGACTTCTTTTCCAGGGTGAACAGGGGAGGCAGGATAAATGCAGTTTAATGAAGAAATGTCTCGTGACAAGACATCTCTTTTTATGGGTATGTGTACGCTGGGTTCACGCAGACAGACTGAAAACACCATGCCCATGGGCTGTTCGGTAACAGACCCTTGCCCGCATGTGCAGCACACCACGCAGGATGGGTATTTTGGGGTGCCTTTTCTTGCTTTCCAAATGCAATGAGAAATTCTGGGGCTATACCATCAGTTTAGAAGGAAACTTCACACTAGTAGCCAGTTACTACTGATTTACAGCATAAAAATAAATATATATCCCTAAAACTACATGAACACAAATTGCCTTTCTTTTCAGTTTTTGGGTTTTGGCAGAGTGGTTTATAAGTTAATAAGTCATTATAAGTTAATCTCATGAGTCCCGGCTTCATCGAAAGGTTTATTATTGCCATGACTCTACTTGTTATTAAAAGGGAGGAAGAGACAGCTTTGCCCTAACAGGGTAGCAAATGGTACATAAATATGACCAGGATGTGGGGGATATTTTACAGCTCACTAGAAATTGTGCTTTGAGAAAAGGGAATGTGGGGGGATGAGGGAGAAGATGGAGAAAAGAGAAAGAGCGTGGCTGTCCAACAGGACTGGGGAAGCTTTCCAGAATGTAAGAGATGGCATGAACTATATATTAATAAAGCAAAATGTGAGAGCACAGTGTAAAGGGACACATGAAGAAGGCTTTGAACAATAGCAGGGTGTGAGGGGAGGAGAAGAAACAAGAGATGCCTTTGAATGCCAAAGGCACAGAAGGCAAAATCTCTGCCATGCTTTTCATCCTTACGAACAGTGACTTCTGTTCAGGGCTTCTGGAAAAGCACGTGGTGGATTTGGAAAAGTCTCCAGCCATGGAGAAAGACCATGATGGAAGATCTTCATTTAGGGGATGACCTGGCAAGATCCTGACAGCTTTCAGCAGCTGTACTCGGAGCCCCAACCGCCTGCCTGCCGCTCCGCCGACGGCTGCGGTCGCCCTCGCTCCCCTGCCTGTCATTCTCAGCCCATATCAAATGAAAGAGAGATGGGGCAACCTTGGCAGTCTGCGTGATAGACGGGCAGGAGTGGGACCACAGGAGGAGCTGCTGAAAGGTCTGAAATTGCTGATGTGTCCCACAGCATGAAGGACACTTGCCACGCATAACGGATAGGATGCTGAGTATTTTCCCAGTATCTCAGTTGGCCTGTGTACCACTTGCTGCCTGCTTCTCAAAAAATGAGAGAAAAAAATAGAAAAGAAAGGAAAAAACTTGCTGCGAAATTCTGTGGCATCAGAGCAGCTTCTGCATTTTGAAAGAGACATTTGCGTGCTGCCACCTTACAGGATGATGCAAAATAACACTGGAGGGCAGGGAAAGGCTGTTGCATCCGCAGTAGTACCTTCCCAGCGCCAAGAGATGTGCCTACTTTTGCTGTCATAGGATGTGGCAGGTCCTGAGGCCAACATCTAAGCTGTACAGTGCTTGAAAATAAGGCATATGCACTTCTTATTTAATACCATGTTTAGAATTAAAATACAAAGAGTGCCTACAGCAACCAACAGAATTACCAGCAGCAGAAAAAAGTTTACTGCTGGAAAACCGATATCCAAACCAACTTTAAAAATACCTAAGTTATTACCTGAGCTATGGACTTCACTGCTTGTTCGGGCTCTTAACCACATCAAAACAGCCATATAAAGCTTTTCTGGTACCCATTGTGGACTGGAAAAGAGATAAATAAATAAAAACCCCCAACCAAATAAGGTTGAGTTCAGCTTCTCAAGGGTAGAGCTTGCATTTACACTTCATTTCCCGACAGCCTCAAGCAAGCTGTGGCAACCCTTTCCCTGCCATTCCCAAATTAAAGCAAATCAAGATCTGAAAAATTCAGGCACTTCTTTTTACATTCACGATACCAGATATTTGATTCAAATAATATTTCAAATTCTATTTATCACTGGCAATGCTTCCACTCATGTGGACCTCACAGTGTCATTATATACTCTTGTATGATGAAGACAGTAAACAGCACCAGGGTAAAGGCTCAGTGGGACTGTAGGAAGTCCGGTTGCCCACCACGGTAGTTTGGACAAGGAGCAGAAACCGTGAAGAATTGATTTTCTTCAGTTTCCCGCAGTGTGGAAACCAGGATTTTTTAACCCAAATTAAGCCCCCAAATGTAATTAAATCCATAAAAGCTATGAGGAAATTGAGTCTGTACCACATACTAACGCTTGCATTTATAAGTGGTGGAAAAGAAATCCACAGGAAAAAACACATTAAATTCTCTATATTAGCATAATAATATAAGGAAGGGAATTCTTTCATAAGTTCTGCTTTTTATGTCATCTAATTACCAAACCCCAATATTTAGGACTCCAGTGTTTCAAATCGAAAGCAATTACAAAAGACTGCAAGAGCAAGGTTTTGGTTGGATCAGTGTCACGACATGGACGGAAGGGAAGCTGCTTATGGAACAGCAGGAGAACAGAGCAGGTTTTGAGAGTGTTAAAATACTAAACATAAATAAGGATTATCTGCACTGCCACAGGTTTGAAACTTTAACTAAAAAGAATATAGTAAAACAGTATCAAATATATGAGACGCTGGATTCTAATAACAATGCTTCTTAATGATGCAGAAGGGAAAAGCCAACTGAAGTCACCATTACTTTGTGTGAAAGCTCATTCCTTTATGAAAACATGTAATAGATGAAAAAATGTGCTATGATGTTGGATTTTTTCCTCTTACTAGAGAGAAAAGATTTCCTATATTCTGAAATGAAGCACTACACAGCATCTTACACGCACTCAAGTGCATGAAAGCGATCTCCATTTAAGGATAATGTATTTGTATTCAAGCATTTCTATGACAAGATGTTTTAAGGGAAGCCTCATCAAGTGCTCAGCCAAAACAAAGATTTCTTTTGCACTTACTTGCCTAAAATGCTTCACCTGAGATGTTCGTGTCTGCATAATTTTATTGATCTCGGGAGGTTTTTCAGGAGGTGCCGCTTCACTCCCCAAGGAAATCTCAAAGTGGAACACAAAGTTTGTATTACTTTTCTTCATGGGTTTTTTTTTCCATTCTCTTTCTCATTTTGAAAGACTTAAGCAAATGCAAAAAGCCAGCACATGATCTTAAGCAACATGAATCTTCAGAGGATTGCTAAAAAACATTTGATGATGGTGTCCAGAAGTAATGTGAGGGATTCCACTGCTGCAAATCTTTCTAGCATATTATCCGCACAAAGTGTATTGTGAGAAGAGCACTATTATTTGATTCAGACACTGAAGATCACTTAATGCACAGCTCTGTGGGTATACCATTAAAGACAATAATAAAATACAACTATTATTGTGCTCATCAGATTTCCAGTTTTCAACTGCAGTGAAGAAAGCCTCAAAAAATCTTGTCTGTAAGGACAATTTGCTAGAGATTTCTTTTTATTCCATCGAGTGTTTTAAGGATACTGCAGCCACTTTCTCCTTTGCAAAGGAGCAAGGCACAGGAAACAAAGATTTTAGGATAAAGAGGGAGCACAATCCCTAAACCGAATCCCTCCGGCATTCCCCCCAAACAAGAAGCATGTGAAAACTGAAAGAGAATCTGGTCAGTGGAGAAACTGTAGTTGCGGAGCACATTGCAAGCGCGCATAAGGACAAACAAATGGCTATCTTACGGCTTCAGGAAAAGGAAAGTGTAGGAGGAGGAAATAATATTAGTTACCCTGCAAGTCCCATTTCGCAATCGGAGTAGGAGTGACTGTGAAAGGAAATATTGCAGCTCCAGCAGCCCCCAAAGGATTATAAATCTTTTGGCCCTTGGGAGCAGGTAAAAAAAAAAAGTATTTCAATCATTAAATAATAAAGAACAGTGCTGAAACCTTCCTGGTGATAGCATGTGCTATCAGGTGTTGGCCAGTCGGATCGAAGTGATTTACAGCCATGGCTTTGGTGGGTAAGGAGATTCCTCTTTGTAAATACAAGAAAAAGATGGATCTAATTTAGTAGTATTAAAAATCAACATGTAGATTTGGATAAATCCTCTAATCTCGCAATGAATTTTATCATGTCGGAGTTCTGGGCCAAGTCTTTGTGGTTTCTTAAATAGTTTTATGAGGCAAGGGAAAAGGATGAATGAAATTTTTCACTTGGAGGGACTGTAATAATTTTAAACCTTGGTTTCAAACTAAAAAGCAATTAGGTTAAACCCCACAGAAAAAACTGATCATTGCAATAAATAACAGCTGAAAACCACAGCAGCTTCAACATTAAGACGCTCTTTCTTTTAGTCAACTGGGAAACAGCTACAGACTGCCGGTGAAATGAGGTGGAACAAGAAGATATCAATAATATATGATCTTTTATAAAAGAATTCGAAGCTAACAGGAGATAATTAAAATAGCACTTCAAAAGTAAATGAAAAGATCACTGTGGACTCCTGGATTGGGACTTAAGCCCTACAATGCTATTGCAAAACCTAGAAAACAAAACTCTCTCCACTTCTGCTCCACAAAGCACCTTCCCCGAATACTCCCCTGCATCATTACAGTGAAATAAAAATATACAGGTACAATACATTATTTATAACACAGCAGAGCACGTGAAACGTTCAGGGGCAGACGTTAAAAGGAACAGAAGAATTCCCCATATTTTTGAGGAATGCTGCAAGTTGCTGACAGAGAAGATACAGGACAAAACAATCCCGTTGGCTAATTGAATTCCCAGAGCTCTTTCTGAACAGAAAGGGTTTAGTTAGAGAATCTTTAGCTACAGAAACTTGTCATACGTCCATATACATAAATGCACTGATAATGTATTATAATTTAGACCAAATTATTTACAATTCTAATTAAATGTCACCACAATATAGGATTTCAAATATTGATTTAAATCATCTAAAGCTACACAGTGGCGATGAGACCGCTAACCTTGATCTCAGCAGGCTTTGTACGTTGCAAGGACTGAAGTCTTGAAATGAAACTTTGCTCCCAGTTTTTATTCACTGTTTTATTCACTGTAATTTCCAATCCAGTAAAATAATTTTGCTTGCAATGCCGTTTATTTTTTTCTGGCCTGAATTGCACTGATTTATTGAGATTTGTTAACACAGATTGCAATTGTTTCAAACATCCCTGCTGTAGGCAAACACGTTGGCACACCCTCACATCCACACCTTCTTCCTGGAATTCCTTAAGCCGTGCCTCCATAGGAAAGGGAGATGCAGAAAAACAGATGAAGCGAAAAGCATTGCTGAAGTTATACCACTGTTGGGTTTTTTTGCTCTAAGATACAGAAACTGTAACTTTAAGGTTTTATGTTAGTGAAAACTAATGGAAATAATGATGAGGCAGACTGCAAAAACTTAAGCCATTATCTAGTTGCTTATCCAAGTTTTGGGTATCAAACCTGAGAAAATAACTTTGGCCTTTCTATATGTTCATAAAGCATCAAAATAAGCTATGGGCAGGATAACCTCTCCTAGAAAACATGGTCACTGTGTTAAGGAGTTGTAAACCCACGGTGCCTCATTAGCTACACATCATCAGTACAACTGTTCCTCTACATCCACCAGCCTGTTTATCACTCTGCTCATCTGTAGCCATCGAACTAAAGCAGACGATGATGCAAATGATGGACTGTTGTCACCATCCCAACACCCATCTTCTGTATGTCACAGCCAGCGGGGCCTTTATTAGAGGATTTTCTTTTCCCCCAGTAAACATTTGCTAAAAGAAACCTCATATGTAAGAGCATGTGTGTGTGAGTGTAACACATACTTAACTTCTAGACAAAAACCACCAAAAATGGATGGAATCTAACAGTGGCTTCAAGACATTCAATACACAGAGGCTGGATCACTCACATATGAGCTAGCAGAGCTGTTCTGCGGAGGCAGCAGGACTACCCTCTGCTGTGAGCTGGCTGACACTCAGCGTTCAAAAGACAGTCTTAAACCACTGTGCATCACACAAAAACCGGCGGGTGCATCTGTGAAATTGCTGCATTTGCCTAAAATCTCTTGTTAGATTTACTTCACTTTAAATAAAGCTTACTTGCAAAATGTTAATGCAGCCTCTCTCTGTATCAATTAGCGCTATTAGAGAGGGGCTGACCTCCCACCTCTGCAGGCAGTGATTAAGGGCCAGAAATTACATTGATTTTTCTGTTAGCTTGATTTCCTCCAGCCATTCCACTGTCAGGAATTCTGCTACTCGCCTTGCTTACTACCAAAGGAACTTCACCATCTCTCAGGAATACTGACTGCAAAGCTGCGTCACCACTGGTCACTCACAGAAATGAATTGATTCCATTCAATTTCGTAAATACAAGCACCATTGCTGCCTGCAGCATGCAGATGCGCAGGTTAAGGTTCTGCTGCTACAATCTCACCACCGAAGGCATGACCTTCACTGCCCTCCACGACAGAGTTATTTGGGAAGGATTCTGAAGCTAAGTAGTAAGTGTAAAAGCTTATTAGTAAAACATGTAAAAAGTAGGATTAATTACTATTGCAATGCTCAAAACACAGTCAGCATTTAATGAACAGCAGCTTATGCCCTGTCCCCAAATATCTGAGTCCAAACTCTGGATAACACTACTAAGGACTGTTTTCCTACTATCTCCTATCCCAATTGAGGATCAATTCCTCTGCTAGGATGGATGAAACTGAAAATGTGGGGGTTTCACCTCTGCATAGGAAAACACAGCTACAGCTGAAAGAGAGAAGGAGCTTACACATCTATCATCTAGAACCCAAAAATCTGATGTTAAACCAGCAAAAAATGGACAAAGAAACTTTAACAGTAACCACAGCACTACTACCAACAAGGTCACCCGAGCGGGAGGAGTACGAGCAACCAGAGCTGTGGAACTAACAAGATCAAGGCCAACAATTATAGCTACTACATGTGTTTTTAACCAATCCTATTTTATCTTTCTCAAGGCAAAGCAAGCACGAGAGAGAAAAATATGAGAAGCTGTGTCAGGCAGATTAAGGAAAGTTTTAAGCCAAATGAAGCAAACTGACAGTAGAGGGAACGCTTTGCCTTAAACTAATCCATATTTATTTTGAACCATATTTAAAATGTTGTGCATTACAAAATGCACTTAGCGAACCTCCACTCACAGGGATATATTTCTGCTCTTCTGTCAAGCTTCATTTTTTCCTACTGAATCTAGATTCTGACTAAGCCAAATATTTTTCTCCAAGTTATCTCCAGCCTGCCTACATAAATACATTATTATCTGAAAAGACCTCTGATGTTCTTCGGAGGGCAAAGATGCTGAATAAACACCAGCTTGGTTTTTATTTATATTAATGCTTTAAATAGCTTTTAAAACATTCTGGGAGAGATGATTTTTATTTATAGCTGAGATTTTTGTGTGTCACATTTTTAAACAAAGGGGAGAGAAGCTCTGCTGGGCACAAGAGATGTCAGCAGACATCACAAAGGTGCATCATGTCAGAAATGGAGAGACCGAATTAGAACTAGAACATCGTCTCTGCTTACGTTACTGACTTCTCTCCCTGCTATTAAAGCTGAAATCCTGGGTTGCAGCACAGGTTTTTGAGAGCAACACGCACCACCAGTGAGAAACCCTCCCCAAACATTCACGGCATCGCGGCAGCTCTGAGAATAAGGAATTACACAACGTGACATTTGACAGGCAGCGGATAACAAGGTGTAAAAACTGCAAAGTTCCTGTAGGTAGAAAGAAAGCAAAGCAATGTAGTGGAAGAAAAATTCCCTGACAGCTCTGACACATGGGACCTATTTTTCTCCTCGATGCACATGTAGCTCTCCTATGAGAGTAATGAGAGTTGCGCACATATGGTGAGGAGGAAAGGTTACTCCATACAGCAAACTGCCCAGCTATCCCCCTTTAAAAATATTATGTCAAAGTGTAAAGATGGGTCTGGTAAATTTTTGAGGCAACTGACTTGTTTGGCAAAGGCTTTAGGTCACTTCGAAGTCGAAGTAGGGAAAGGCAAATGTTTATAACATCTTGGTGAATGTCTGATGCCTAAAATCAATCACTTGTCTACGCAAAAGATAACTCCACTGATTCCAGCCCCCAAAGTAACAGCTCCATCAATCCAACAGAAGGCAAGGGTAACAGGATTGATTGCAAAACCTGAGATTTCAGTGATTAGAAAATATTGCTGAACAGCTGAATTACTCAAATGCCTCCATTTAATGTCATCAATGTATTACTGTGCGAATGGAGATGATAAAAAAATCCTTGTTACTCCAGACCAACACCAGGAGCTTCCAAGGAGAGTAACCGAAGCACAAAAGCTGTGATTAAAATACTCGTACCTAAAATTGCACAGAGCTTTGAGCCTGAATGCGCATTACTCTAGCCATGACGAACATGCTGTGGATGACAAACCAGGGCCTGGCACCATAGCTCTGGGATTCAGATTCTTCTCTTTTATCCAGGTAGCAGTTACAGAGTTAGTCTTTCAGATTATGAGATGCTAGCTGCTGGTGAACACGCTTCCCTGGAGTTTAAACACACCTTTCCTCTGAATGATGAAAAAGCCCCTCTTCTCTTCCCTTTGGCTGATCACAGCAGGTTCCTCAGCACTACAGTTTACACCTCGGGTATGTAAAACCTCAGCCACTGAATTGTCACTAAGACTTTCTCCTGCTTAAGTTGCAGGTTATTATTTTCAGCGCTGCTTTTCAATGCATTAAATTTGTCATTTGTTTTAAACCCACCCCTAGGTACAACACTAACGTGTTCCACAGCACCAGGCCCAACCTCCTCTAGGTGCAGCTGCATCCCTTTTCTGGAGATGAAAACATCTGTGGCGCACACAACACAACATCAGGCTCCCTGCAGAGCCTCACTGTGCTCTGAAACTGCTGAGAGAGGAACTGCCTTTTCATCTCCACTGCTGGAGAGCCACGAAAGTCTTTTCAACACCACTTCTGCCTCAGAAGACTCCAGTTCATTCTTCCTGCAGGAGCATCAGGCCTCTGGGATGGGGCACGACCAAGGAGGTGCGCTCCAAGCCACCTGAATGAAGCCCAGCAGGATTTTCAACCCCCATTTTCAATGAGCATTAAAAACATTGCTGGCTGGTCAAGGTATTCAAGATGGACATCCAACATCAAGCCAGCACGCTGAAAACTCAGCTCAGAAGTAGTTGTGCTTAGCTGATCTTGACACACATGCTTGATGAAGGGGAAAATCAAGACCTGTGGCTGTTTACCATAGGTGGCCTCTTCAAAGCAGAAGGGCACCTTATGTTAAAACCTTAATTCTTATAAACCTTTAGAATGAGGCTGCAGAGGAGGCTACAACTCCCAGGCAATAGCTACAGAAGAACAAAGTCTGTTCTCCAAATGTATGTTTATGCAGAATATAGCTGAGGTTGATTAAATGGGATTTCTGTTGATTGTAAAGATGTCAAAACCTGAAGTCTTCATACAGCACTCCAAGTTACAGGCTGCATCTTTCCCATTAATTAAGAATGTAATACTGCCACCCTCTTTAAAGGAGTAATATTCACCCATTTTTAAAGTTAATTCAGCCTAAATGAAATTTCATCCTTAATAAATTATCCTTCCCACACAAGGGGAAAAATACACTCTTAAAGTAATGATTAAAATGTAAGCTAAATAAATATTAACTTCACCATTCCCTACACACGCTCTGCAGAGGTTTCCTGTAAACAGGCTGATTTTCTCACTAGAAATTACACCGAAGAGGTTTCACTGTTTGCAGCCCAGGGACATCAAGCCAGGGTGTGACAGCAACTCAAAAGGAAGGAGCAAAAGTATAGTACTAGCCATTTCGAACAACAAAGGCTTCTAATGGATTTGTTTTCAAAACCATCTTTGGCCAGTCTGGATTTCAGCACTGAACCATGTGCATGAGACTTCCAGGTTGTTCTGGAAAGACTGAAATAACAAGAATCCTATTTAACATTCTCAGTTTGTAAAATATGGGGTAGCGTTTGTGTTGTCACAACAGATGAGAAGTCAGGACAGGCTCCAAACCCACACCAGCAGAACACGGTCAAGCAGCAGGCTATGAACATGCATTCACCCAAAGCCCTTGACTGGAAATCCAGTCCCATAGAGCACGCATATGGACTTCTACCCATGCATACACAAGTATTTACACATGCACACCCCACCCCAAACTTAAAATTCCTTTTAAATCACTTTCAGAATTCCTCATCTGTGATTAAATGACTGAATTCCTAAATATTTGTACATTAAAACTCATAAGGATTGAATAAATTGAACTGACATGAGACAAGAGCTTAATATGGATATAAACAAGGTGGTCTTTTTTAATCTTCCACCATGGCTCTTGTAAAGAAATGTGAATGAGTACCAGATCTCATCTAAAATTCAGTATTGTTCCAGCAAGCATCCAGCAGAAGCGAAATGATAGCAGCCTCCGTGATAAATATTTAGGTGCATCTTTCATGCACTGCAATGCTATCTCTCACATAAGAAAATGTACTTTATAAATGAGTCAGAGCACAGAGGAAGGAACTTTCTCTTGTGAAGCTGGTATTGAATGCTGCTGCTTGAAGCCATGCACTCCATTCTGCATGTAGCTGGCTATTATTTAAGGTTTTGGTGTTAATCTCTCCCTCCCAGCGCACTCAGAAACACCCACTAAGATTATTCACATTAACCACTCAAAAAATAGCCAGTCAGTGCAGAAATCCTGTCTGCATAGCTGGCTCCTATGAAAAGTACAGACTAATATGTAATACATAATATCCTGTATAATATAACAGTCAGAACTGTTACTTTACTGGAAAATGAGAAAACGTTACCAGATGTGAAGATGAGCGCTTCTATAAATTAAAAATAGAAAAATAAAGTCCTGCGAGCAATATATGCCAGTGTGCTCTAAATATAACTGCAAGTGTCATGCAGTCGCCCTGTTAACTTGAATTAAGAGTTGACACCAGCCAACAGCAAAGACATCCATCCCCAGCACCTCACATGCCTTGCTCACGTTTCCTCCCTCACCCGCAGCGCTCCCTCAGGCACAGGTTTTGGGATTCCAACCCAGCCAACCCCTGATTTTCCTCCTTTAGTGCTCACTTGGAGATTTAAATCAGGGATTTCAAATAGTAAAGGGAGTAGAAAGTGAAACACTGGTTTGCACATTCAGCATTGCTGAGGGTTGCAGTCTGCGTCTCCTTCCAGCATCGTGGGGCTCACAGCAGCGCTGGCATCAGGTACCAGCGTTAGCAGCAACAGCAAAGGAATGAGAAAGTTCATCTGTTAAGCACAGCCCTGCAATAGCTTTCACACTAGCAGTCTTAACAAGTCACTCCTGTACGAAGATAGGCTGAGAAAGTTGGGGCTGTTCAGCCTGAAGAAAAGAAGGCTGTATTGAGACCTCAGAGCAGCCTCCCAGTATCTGAAGGGGGCCTATAAGGATGCTGGGGAGGGACTCTTCATGAGGGACTGCAGCGATAGGACAAGGAGTAACAGGTTAAAACTTAAAACAGGGGAAGTTTAGATTGGATGTAAGGAAGAAGTTCTTTACTGTAAGGGTGGTGAGGCACTGGAATGGGTTGCCCAGGGAAGTTGTGAATGCTCCATCCCTGGTGGTGGTCAAGGCCACGTTGGACAGAGCCTTGGGTGACATGGTCTAGTGTGAGGTGTCCCTGCCCATGGCAGGGGGGTTGCAACTGGATGATCTTAAGGTCCTTTCCAACCCTAACTATTCTATCATTCTATGTTAGTCACATACAGCCACTTTTTAAACTAATTTATTAATAAAAACCCATTTAATACTAAAAAAAATAATCTTCAGGTGAGTTTCCTGAGGGTGTTTATGTCCTGTGTGCCAAGTTCTTCTGCTCACGTAACAATTCCTACTTCTCTTTGCTGGAACAATAAAGGCATGCTACCTGCTCAGCATGCAGAGGGTTTCAGCAGCACAGAATGAAGTTTAAGCAGTGAAAATAGGTTTTCCCTGAAACAGCAACTGCTCATTTCAAAACAGCAATCTGGAAACGTACCTTTAGTTTTAAAAACATACTGAAAAGAAAAGACATTAAATACTCAGAAGACTGCTTCTTGCAGTGTGTCTGGGTCCATGGTTCCCATGCCATAAGCACTGATTTTTCCCACTTCTCTGGGCTTGAAACAAGCTGGATCCAGCTTTCACAAGCATTAACATGCACACTACAAACCCCCTACCCCGGCTCCACTGGTGCAAAAAGCCATTGCATGGACAAAACCATGAGGCCAGCAGCATCCCAAGCCCCCAGCACAGGGCATGTATGAGCTGCTGCATCCATTCGCTAGCCCTACCTTAGAGGGAATAAAGGCTAAAACCCATCAAAAACCCAAACAAACCAGCGCCTTACAACATTTATTTAACCAAGATTTCCAAACTATTCAGGAAATCATTTCTCACTCCACCACACTCCGCAACCTAGACTGTGATCCTAAGTTATTTTGACAGCCTCCTTTTAAAGTTCTCCATAGCAGAAAACGGGGGAAGCCAGTCAGCTTTACATCCAGAAACTGCAAAATCTGGGCTCTGGGCTTTTTGTCTTTGCGGTTTGCTGCTATAATTTAAAACCCACACACAGCGCTGCAGTCTTAGACCACTATTAGAAATGCGACTTTGGAATAAATTAAGAACACTCGTGGGAAGGGGAATTGAACTTTCATGTGGCTTCCTGGAGGCTGTTTTGGCACTGGAGAAAAATCAGACACTGCACAGTAGTGGATTGGTAATAAACTGACCTGTAGCAGGACTTACTGCCACTGTCAGGCACTCGGTGACGTGGACAGAAAACATATGTGGAGTGAAATCATGGTCCTGTGTCACTCCAGAGTGCTATGTGAATTTTTCAGTGTGGGCATAAATACGTGTACAAGACACAGACACTGATGTCCACACTACTGAGAATGAAAATGGTGACAGCTTTAGAGTGGGTCTTTCCTTTGTGTCTTTCTTCCTATTCTTATTTACTGCATTAAAGAAAACTGTTTATGTTACAGGACTCTATATTCCCTACAATAAATGGATCATTATGCAGGGTTTATGCATAAAGCAAATCGTAAATTTGTGAGCTAAAGCAGAACTGTTCAGGTTTTCCAAGCGAGAAAGAGGTTGGTGTTTACTAGGCATAAAAATACATGCACTGCAAAATACTCTTTTGTAATTAAAAGGTCTATTTCTAGCAATTACCATACAGTTTTCTCAAGTCTTCCATCTTCTTGGACAGACAATGATTTAATTCATGTTTTAATTCATGTTAGAGAGAGATTATTATTCCATAACAGATAAATAGCATTAAGTCACTTAGAAGTTATTTCAGGCATTACAAAGTTACTGAGACTCCCTGCTAATACGGTTTCTTTCTTTCCCAACATTTCTCTGTCCCTTACTAATGTAAGAAAGACCTACACAATCGAAGAGAAAAATGCAGCTACATGCTTCTCAATGGGAAACTGAAACTGGCCACGCACCAAGCACATCAGTATGCAGAGATTGGGGGGGGGGGGGGAGAAAAATCAAATTAAGTTGACTGTCTCCTAGCACTTTTGATGACTCCAATTATAAAATCAAAGCCGTTCCCATGTTGGCAGCAATGCCAATGGGTGGATGAATTAAATGTGCTTTTACTACGAGATGCCTCCTTTTGAGGTTCGCTGCCCTCCTGTTTTCTAGTAGCATGTAATAATATTCATATTTTAGCTCTGTAAGAGAAATCCTGCTCCTGTTAAAGGCAGCGTTAAATCTGCCATTGATTTCTGTCCAAGCAGACTTTCCCTCAAGAAAATGCAAATACAGTGAACTACACACTCTATCCCATGCACAAGAACGGAGCACAAGGTATAAATACACATCAAATATCAAGAAAGCAGTAATTTCTCAGCTCTTTTACATGATATAATAAAATATGCGGTATAACTTCTTCATTTTGCTAATCAAACTAGTTTCTTTCCCCCCTCCCCTCTCCAAATCACTCCGAAGGGTATGTGGAACCTCAGACATGCTTCTGTCCAAAACAGCTCAAAGTCAATGCTAGAATTTACCTAACATTGTTCCCAGAATATGATCATATTTGTCAGCAGAATGCTGTTCAAGGCATGGAGGCAATTACTTCTGAGAGCAGGCTCCAGGAAAGGAGGAAGAATCCCCTGAGATTACTTGGAAAAAATGGGAATGCTAAGGGCATGTTGTTCAATGGGATACACCCCCCACCAACCAAACACAGATGTACGATTAAAAGGCCAATTAAAGGAACATTAACCTTTAACCAAAAATATAACAGTAGTTTAAATTAGTCAGGAAAGTCCGAGCAGAATGTTATTCCAAACTCCTTTTCCTATGCAGACTTCTTTAAAGTGTTATCCATTCATTTTTGTTTTATGAGGGCAACACTACCCATAAAACTAACATTTTTGAGGTTAACACATGGCTGACTTGGAGAAACAATGTTTGCACAAGAATGTGAAGGAAAAAAAATCAAACAGCCAGACTGCACTACAGATCTGTGATAGACATTTTACACAGTATAAAGTTAAGGTGGCAACGCGAGTTTAAACCAGGGTTCACTTGTGATTGGAGCGGGTTTATCAGTAAAGCTTGCACATATTTCTCTAGCACAGTTTGCTACACGTTTCTACCACTCGATATTGGAGTATTAAGCTCTGATTTCAAAAACCAACCATAAATGCTCAAACACAGGGGTTATACAGAGGTTTAATGGTTAAACAGAAGGCGTTCGACAATTTAACTTCATTAGGTGACTGAAAGGCATGTTGGCATAAAGCAAACTCTGCAGTAATATTTAAATAGAGATGGAACAGAAAAATGCACTCAAATTGCTTAAAATAAAAACCGAAGTGGTGAGAGATGCACAAAATACAGGGGAAAAAAAGCAGCCCAGGAGTGAATCAACACAAGCGCCCATTCTGAACAGCAGCACCCTGCTACAGGCACGTCTCTAACTGACCCTGAATTAGCATTCAGTGTCCCGGGGAGAGCCCTCACTTGAATGGAGGCTGCCTGATGGTTTGGCTGCAGAGTGAGGTGGAACCAACAAGATTTAGGGAGCGGAGGGAGCAGCCGCATCCCCGCTCCCATCTCACGCAGCCGGGGAGCTGGGCTGGTGGCCCTGCCCTCCGCACCCCTAAAACAATGCACTCATTACGCATTCGCCCCAAGTTTAGACACTGGGGTTAATATGATTAGTGCTGCTGTCTACCCAACTTAAGTGCTGACGTGGGCTTGAAACACTGGATGTCTTCTGCTACCCAGAACATTGGATCTGAAGTCTTCTCAGAATAAAGATGGAATCTTTTCACAAGGGGCATAAAAGAAATGCCAATACTCCGGCACATACTCCCCACTAGCACAGCTCTGACTTGTTTGCTGGTGGGGTTTTTTGTTGGGTTGTGTATTTTTTCTCTTTATTATTACCAGCAACAACAAAAACTATTTTCCCATAAAGATTTTAGCACAAATATGCTATAGTTATGGGTCTCCTAAACTCTGCTTAGCTCTTAAGCATAGTATATTTTCTCTAGCTTCCCAAGTTAGTTTGCTTGAGAAGAGTTTAATAACAGTAGTGAACATTTGGGGTTTTTATACAGTATTAGCAGAAGAAAGCATAAATCATTAAATGAATGACTTGAAGATATTTAAGTAAAAGGCTAAAAGGATGTACAACATCTGTCTTGAAAATTATTTTGACAGCATTTTGGTATTTAATGGTGTACTTGCTACCATGGCTATTTCAAATGTCTGTCAAAGGAACTTTATATTTGTGTGCATTTGCTTGCTATCAATTGCCAAAGAGACTCTAAAGACAAAGCTAAATGTTAATTAAGGTTAGCTTTCAAGAAAACAAGTCCTGCAAATGTCTCAGGAGTAAATTCATTGTCTGATTTTTGAAGCTGTGATCTGCAGAAATGTAAAGCTGCTAACACAGCCCACGAACTTGAAATTCAACTTCAAAGGGAAAACCTGATGTTCCAAATGGTTTTAACACAATGAAAGAAAAAGACAGCTTCAAAGTTAGTTTTCATTAATTGCAGCCAGGCTCCCTGAACAGATCCTGAGCTGGCACGCTCTGCCCTGTGCTATCTCACAAGATAAATCTGCAGTGCTGAGCCCCGCACTGACCAGATATGCTGTGAGCACGTTGATTCTGTAATCAACGTGCTTTGGGAGGACCACCCAGAAAGATAGCCCCACGGAATAACTCTCCTCCAGCAGCATCAGCTAACAGGGAATACCCATATATGCTGAATACAGCATCTGAAAAATGAAATACTTGCCAATGATTGAAAGTAGAAACCTGCATATTGCAGGACGACAAACCAAAATCACTTACTGCTCCGCAGATGGTATCGGTGGTGTTGGATGCTTGTGCTACTCCAGTGCACCAGCAAATCTGCTTCTGTCCTAGTTCACACGGTAAAACTGGTATTCCAGAACAAGAAAGGAACTTGCCATTTATATGCATAAAAACATGTTCATGCCTTGAGGAGCAGTGAAGTTCTTTCTAGTTGCTATGCATTTCCAAATGCTCCTGCATCAGGCGCTGCAGGAACGCCCTGTACGGTGAGTGCTTCCATCTCTCCATGATATTTATGCTTTGCTTTCACTGCATCTGTTTTAAAATATCACAGAATTTTCAGTGTTGAAAGCTATCAACCAGACAAGCACCCTATTCTCTCCACATTCAAGCCTTGGTTATGTTTCTAGTACAGGCTGATCTAAAGTATCTTTAATGGCCCTTCAATCCCATAAACACTCTAGTCTGTGTCTGTGCTCTTCGGCATCAAACACAACTCTGCAATCTCCCAAACTGACCCATATATCAAAGCAGAAAAGTCAAAACGGGCCATTGGACACTGACACTACCTGCAGCTGTTCCTCTGGAGCATGAAGAGTAAAATTTCAGCAACTGGCTCTTTTCTGCATCCCACTGCTGGGTCCTGCAGGACAGCGATCCCCAAAAGCGCCAAGCATGGCCAATAGGATAGCGCAAGAGACGCAGCCGTGGACCCATATGGTTTGACTTAACATCAACTGATTAAAGGTATTTTGACTAGTTCTACAGTTAAATTACATGCACCTGTTACACACATTAGTAGCACCTACATCCTATTGCAAATCCAAGGTCCCTGGCCTGCAGATGTATAACTCAAGAGGATTACGTTTCACATGTTTAGCACTGGAACAGAGTAGATTTATTTATCAATTTCACAGTTTCCCTGAAATAAACCATTTACATTAAAATAATTCCACCTAATATGCCATAAAAATAACATTTAAATACTCTAATTTATACCTTTTTATATAAATTGCACTATTAATTTCATGATCTGTGCAAAAATAATTCATCAGCATCAAGTTTGCATTGTGTATTTGCACATTTTCCAGGGCCAAACTAGAAGAATCATGAGATAAAATGTTCCTGCCTTTTAAAAGCTTTAAATTCAGTAATTAATCATACAAATAAAGCCAGTCTGTTTAAGATGTATAAACCTTTTTGATGCATCAACTAGCGACATCTGGTCACTAAGATATATGCTTTTTTCTGCCTAGAAAATGGCTGGTCCCTTGGTTCACACACTAGCCTGATTTAGCATCAGGTTTGGGCCCATTTTAGGCAAATAGCTAAAAGAATATTGTGAACACAACTCATGTATCGGGGGCACATGAGCACAGAAGACAGGTAGCTATGATGCAAAATTCTCTTTACTTTCAGGTCACTACAGAACAGCAGATAGGACAAAAACATTTTATACGAGCAAGTGATACAGTGGCGGGGGGGGAGAAGGAACAAGTTTCTGAGCACAGTGATCCTCCAGATCGGAAACAGATGCAACTTCTCAGTGGAGTGGGGCAGGAGAGGAGGTTGCTTTCTGGTTTGAGACTAATGAGAAAAGTCAGCATGCTGGTGAGAAAGACACGGCGAGAGCAGTAGTGCTCTGGAAGGTGGCTAAAGTGCGGATGTGTTTCTTCCACCTCATATTAAACACATTCTGGAGTGGGCACTAACAGCAAAGAAAAAGTGTGATTTCAGAAGCACAAACCATTCTTCTAGCCAAACACATGGAGCAAATTTTTGATGCCCTATACAACGCATTAATCTTAAAATCACCACAGTGAAGTCCTCTGAGCCTCCCTCCATCCACATTGCAGTTGAATCATAGAATTACAACACAAGATGGTTTGGGTTGGAAGGGATCTTAAAGCTCATCCAGTTCCAGCCCCCTGCCCATGGCAGGGACACCTTCCACTAGAGCAGCTTGCTCCAAGCCCTTGTGTCCAACCTGGCCTTGAACACTGCCAGGGACGGGGCAATCACAGCTTCTCTAGGGACCCTGCGTCAGCACCTCAGCACCCTCACAGGGAAGAACTTCTGCCTAATGTCCAATATAAATCCCCCCCCCCTTCAGCTTAAAGCCATTCCCCCTTGTCCTATTTAACTCTTTTTCTTAGCATGACCAGGAGGCTGTGGTGGTTGCAGTGACCCCCTCTTTGTAACAACAGCCCAACACTTGAAAGCTGGGTAATTCCGCCTGGGAAAGATGGTTAATTCCACCTGGGAAAGATGGTTAATATACTTCACAACAATAAGATGTCAAGATCCTGTTTCACCCAACAACAGAACATGCTCAGCTGGACAGACCACTTGGGTTTCCTATCAAGCTGTTCACCCCTTTAAGGGTGAAAGCTGATAGGAAGGAATTGCACAAGTATCTTAAAATACCAGGTGAACAGATATCAAATGAGAGGCAGAGGCCAGTATGTATGGAGACATGCAAATATTATGTTATGTATGGGAAAGAAACCAACCAGCTCCAAACTGTTTTCTGTTAGAAAGGACACCGGGGGTATGAACACACAGGTCTGCAAAAGAGTCAGTCACTATTCAGAAACTACGTCAAGAAGAAGAAAGACAAAAGCTAAAGGCACCATAGCAGAGCCAGCCCATTGCTGTGACTGGTTACTGTCCCAAGAGGTCTCCTTTAATTTTAATTAAATTAATTTCATTTCATTTTAGTTAATTCTATATCCCTGTCTCTACTCTCAGGCCATGCAGCTTGGGTCCCCTCAAAGAGAAACGTAGAAAGAAGAAACAAAGGCAGTCACAAGTACAGAACAGCTTCCATGCAGGAGAACCAAGATGGAACAGCTTTATTGAGCCTGGAAAAGGGCAAGCAAGGGAGAATATGAGAGGTCTATAAAATCATAAATGGCATGTAAAACCAACAGAGAGGTGAGTGCTCATTGCCTCTCCCAGTGCTAAAAAGGGAAACTGGACAAAGTCACGGCAGAAAGTTTTCACAGATGCAAAGACACCATCCCTGTTTCAAGGAGGCTCTGACACAAAACTTGCTGGAGAGTCTTGTGGAGACTTGCCCCTTTATGTCTGTGCTCATCTTCACTTTAAGTATCCACAACCATATCCTTTTATTACTGATTTTCATCTACTGAAGCAAAATATCCTTTTCCATCTCCACTCCAAACAGCCGTGGCATGGAGAGCTCAAGGGATAATGCAAAGGGGAAGGACACTCAACAGTCCAAAGCTGGGGAAGAGCGGGAGGCACCGACCAGTCTTTTCCAGGAGTGCCCACTGTCCCTGTGCTCCACAGAGGATGAGAAAAAGGTCTCAGCTCCTGGGATCTCCCACATCAGGCATTCTCCTCCCAATGCTGCTGATAGCCAACAGGCCAGGAAGAGATTAATGAGGAGGTCCCACGACCCAATGTGTCAATGCATCCTGCTGAAGAAAGAATCCCTGCCCTTTGGCCTGACCTGGGATGGTCCTTCCTATGTGAGAAACTAAGGAAGCAAAGCTTGCTTATGATTCAAGTGAAGTGAAGAAGGCTGTTTTCAGTTGCTTATAGATGTACTGTTTATGCTCAGCGCTGAACAAACACTGAAAAGTTGCACTTTCCCACATTTTTCCTTAAGGAATGTTGAGCAAACCAGCCCCACACCTCCCCATGTCCCACCTTGTGACAATGACAGACTGTCAGCTTCTGGGATACTCTGTGGACCCTGGAGTTAATGCTAGTGAGATCTCAAGCCATAAAAAGAGACTTATGGACATCTGGAGCACTCTGCATCCTACCATTTTGAACAGCTCAGCAGCCTGGGATCTGTGTGCCTGCCCTCAAGTATAAAACCAGATTCATAAATAAGTCAGAACCCATCACAATTAAGCTACTTTCAGTATTCAAGATCATAATCAAAATCAAAGAGATGATTTACTCCAAAGATTTCAAGTGACATCTGCTGAAATAAAAATATAGTTTGGAAAAAGACTGTAAAAAGATGACGATGTTATTACCAATAACTTTTACATCTGTCATTAATTTGCACTTGGTTTTATCTGCTCCCCTAGTCTGCATCCAATTTCACATTGACTTGTGTTTTATTAGAATCCCAATGCGGATCCCATCAACCAAAAAGACTAATAATTGCCTATGAAATGCCTATGAAACGCAGCAAATAGCAAGGATCTTGTTTCCCTTTATGTAGCAAAGCATAAGGCCTTTAAGCAACTGGCAAAAAGGAGTATCAGTAGTTTTTAAATTGTCCCTTTCTACAACATAAATAGGCTACAAGTACGTGTGTATACGGCAGAACTTCCCCCCAAACCTCGAAAGGGTTAAATAAGTTACACTTCTTGAAGGGGTTAGTGCATGACGTTGAAATGGCACAGAAACGTTCTCTGGCACAGCGTACCCTAGACAAACTTCCCCCAGTGACCATAATTTAAGGCTACTTTTAAAAGAGTCTTTTAAAGCTCTGTGCAACAGAGAACTGCTGAGGCCTGTAATAGTATCTCTCTTGCTTTCCTCCCCTGAAAATACACCGAACTCAGACATATACATTTAACACCCAAGGGTCCTACCTGTCTTTAAGGAATTTTTATAAAGTAGATGGCTACCTCAGGCTATTTAAGTACTTTGTAGTAAGACATCAATGGCATGTATGGAGATATTCCTTTGATCATTATACCACTGGTGAAAAACATAAGAAAACAACCCCTAAATCTTCACCGTATAAATTTACACTTGGAACTCAGCGACGTAAGAATCATCATACTACAAAACCACAAATAGAATTCAATTTACTCGCTGTGCTCTCGCTCGTGGGATAGAGCCTTTGATTTTCCTGAGGATGAAAACTGAATACATTTTAGTCCAAAGATGATCAGTGAACAAAGCCCTTTTTAATTTTGGTTTCCTATTGAAGCACAAGAAATCAAAAGTGAAAGGGGGAAATCAATAGCTAAAGCCAATTATTAACCCAAACCAACGATACACGAATGAAATGGAGACTTTTCTGTCATTTCTAGCAACACAGTTCTAAACTTTTTTTACTTCTTTTCAGCTCAGAATTCAAACTACCATCAATAAAAGGCAGAATCTGAGCCGTTTTCATTTACATTGCCTGCACTGAAGACAGAGTTCTGCCTGCCTTTAACTGTGTAACGAAAAGCCTCCACACACGCAAAAGTTAGTTTTACTTTAAGGGCTGCTCTTGAGGAGCGAGAGGATGTGAACATCTGTGAAAAACAAGTGCAGAAAGACAACTCAGATATGTAGATAAATCATTAGTTATATTAAGATATGAAACAGGCACCCAAAGAATGGCATAAAATGTAAATGAACTTTGGGATCTGGTCTCTTAATTTGACAGCTGTTTGACAACTGCAAAATGGAAAACTGACCTCAGACAACTGTGTATAAATGAGACTATTAAGCAGAAGAATTTCACATGGAATGATACAATATACACTGCAGTAACTCCTCACATGGGAATAGATAAATGCAGACTGGAATTTTTATTGTCTTTGAAGGTGGTGATGTTAAAAAGACTTGAATTTCACAAAGAGGAGCTGTACGCATTATCACAGTTAATGCCACTTGCTGAAATGCAACGACTGTCGCCTGCAGAACTCCACTCACATGGTTACTCACAGGCCTTTATAAAACATACCCAACCAAGCAGCTCTGGAGACACAGAGGAAAACATTTTCTGCACTGGGGATGCAAATGTGAAGGCATCAGAAGTAAACAGTGACCAAGCCATGGGATAACTTTGGAAGTTATGGGCAGTCACAATTACACATGGAAATATCTGTCACCAAGAACAGACCCTGATCCATGGACAGAGTGGCTTAAGGAAATATTCCGCCGTTCTGGCCCCTATGGAGAGGCATTCTTAGAAAGAGAGGCAAGGAACCAAAGGGGAAACATCTACCATGACTGCATGAAGTATGGTTTAAATCTGATGCTCTCCTCAGCAACAGAGAATTAAACAGAAAACAGGGAGAAAGCCTACTTTTAGATATAGCCAACCATTGCTACTTGTAGTTCTGCTCCAGATCCCACTGAAAAAGGCAGCTCTTCCAAGAGTATCCCCAAAGCACTACTTCTTCACATTCTCCAGCAATGTGAAGAGCCATTTGTGATAAATACATTTCATTCCAAAGCACTTAAGCACTTGGCTTTTTCTTTTATTTCTCTCTTTGGGACAAATAATTAAAATCAGCCTTCCCTACCTTTGCTTTTAACCACAAAAAATAAACCACAGAGGTTGCACAACCTGCAACGGAATAGCCAAAACCCACCCAGGCACTCTCAGTGAAACCCAGAGGTTCCAGCTCTCCAAGCACAAAAGGTTAGCAGGACCAGCAGCAGAAACAAAGCAGCTTTTGGAGGTCAAGTGAAAACAAAGGGTGGATTTTTGGATAGAAAAGCAATTTGCTGAGCAGCTTCTTTAATTTTCAGTAGCAGTTTGGGGCTTTTTTGGTTGGTTGGTTGGGTTGGGGTTTTAAATCTGGTGTTCAGTTGTATGTCTCAGTGTCATTCAATTTACTAGGAACTAAAATGAAACTGAGAAATAAACAAAGCACATCCCAAAGATATCAAAGAAGATGTGAGCACCATCACCAAAACCTTTGTCATCCAAACCTCTTGTAGCAATCAGTCCCACTGTAACTGCAGAATCCTTCATTTTTAACTTGCCTTTTGCTAAAAGATCATTCTTCTTTTCAAGAGACAGTAAATAACTATTTCCTAAACATCTTCTCACTGCCGGTTACGCTTCTACAGACCTTTATCACACTCTGTCTCACTGTTATCTACTAAAAGCTATTTGGAATCTAATGATGGCATTGTATTAATCCTGCTGATTTATTCTTACACATACCTGACATAAAATTAGGTCTTAGAGTCCAAGATGACTAGTCTTTACACATGACCAGAGCTATGGAACATCTGCATGATGACTTGAAGAAGGTTTGTGCTTCATAGGTTATCCATTTTCTCTGACCTTAGCAGTACTTCTAATAAACTACTTTAACTCCCTCTACAAAACCTGCCTCAATCACAAGCCTCTGCATCACCTCTTGGTCCTGCTTCAAAAGAAACTTAAGAAACATCTAGATCAGGAGGGAGTTAAAGTCAACCATCATCTTACAGAGGGGGCATGAATGATTTCCACCACGAGTGGTCCTCACTCTGTAGACTTTAATCAAGGATGAAGAATGTGAACCCAATACACAAACCATAGTTCAAGGTTACTGCTGAAACTGTGCCAGGTGATATTCTGTATTTGCCCCTTCCAGACAGTGCTCTGCTACTTATCCACAAAGCAACAGGAACTTTCCTGGGAGAGAGAACTGAACAGAAACAGCCTGGAGGAACCAGGGCCTGCCTCTGCCCCCACACTCCCACTGCTGGGAATGACAGCACAAAGGCCTTGGAATGGAGCTGTAACTAGCCAAAGCAGCGAGTCAAACACAGCAGAGGCCTCTGCTTCACTGCAACTTTGTTCTGTATTTCCAATTCAGTTCCTTCACTGCCTAAGGCTACATTTTTATAAAGGATGCCCTTCAAAGATAATATTTGGTTTTTACAGCCCTTTAGTAAACACGAGGCACTGGAAGCCTTAATGCATCTTGTAAAAGATTATTTTTAAAAGTATCTCATTTCAGAACATAAAAAATGAGTTTGAAGCTGAACTCTTCAGCCTGCTTTCAAATGCCATCACCTTTATGATGCTCTCTGAAGTTAAAACAGATTGTCATGTCTCTGTTAGGAGCATCAACATAAATCTCGACTGTAATAGGAAAGAAGTCTTAAAAGGAGGATTATAGGGCCTGATTTTCATCTTCGAGAAGTCTGGTTTACTTCAAAAATTTACATAATCTATAGAGATCCAGACAGAGTTAGCATTTAGTGACCTGAGAACATCAAACCAGAGATTTGCAAACATGTTAGGTTTCAAGTCAAGGCTTATATTATTAAGCTGCTACAACTCTTACATTTCCATCCATGTGTCCCATTTTATTTCTTGCCCTACTTTAGTGATACTTCCAACATGCCCTGTGCTTTTTAATCTGGATGATGCACCTCATGATTTCAGAATTGAAAACTAACCTCCTCCTTCAGTTTCCATGCAGATCTCATAAAGAACAGAAGAAATGGATTACTGGCCAGAGCTGTGGTTTACTCATTCATTAAACAGCTTACGCTTAGAATCCTCTTAAAAAGTCACTTAGTGGTAAATGGCTATTCGACACTACAAATAAAAATGTTCAAAAGAATTTACTACAGCTTTCTAGTCATACCAGTGTTAGAATCCCACTGGGGATACTGCTGAGTTCTTGGTGCAATTTGCACAACTGTTTCCCACCAGAATCCAAGGAATTGTGGAGAAATACATTTCTCCACCTTCCCAAGGAATGCATCAGATGCCCATCTACTGAAAGCATGACAAATCTTAAACCAAAAAATCCAGCCATCAGCAACTGTGGGTAGAAGAGATCCTTTTAGGATAACTGACAAATGCCCCAAGAGTTGGCAGCATCAATATTGTACATGCCACATGCGCTCATCCCGCCATAAATCAGGCAGATCACAGATTGGAAACCTCTTGCACAATGCAGGCACGCTTCCAAGAATCAAACAACATACCTTGCTAGTCCCTTAGAGCCAAATCCAACCCAATCCATGAGCAGAAATAGAGGAGAAAATTAAAAAGCATTTTAGGAGTGAGAAATTTAATCAGCATAAATCAACTCTCAATGACTTTCTTGTTTCTTCTGGGATGTGACATGTGTTGACTTCTAACAAAAGCTAGGCTCACGCTGGTAAGTAGCCTCACCAACACACACAAGTTTTGACAAACCTTAATACTTCCTCCAGCACTTCCAAGGTTCAGTTAAGTCACGTCCGAAAAGAAGATGGATGGTCCTGGAGTTTTTACATGCTTAATGCAGCTTGTTTCATTCAAGACTACATCTCTCATGACAATAACTACCTTCTCTGATTTCTACAGACTAATCAACTCGCCTTTCAATCTTCCCTCTATGCTCCCCTGGAAAACTAAAGTATGTAACTCAGAGAAGTGGTCTGGTTTTTAAAGGCAAACCCACATACTTTCACACTCTGTAACTTCCCAGATTTCAAATTCAGCAGGACACACATCATTAGCTTCTTATGCTGGAAAATCACCAGACTTTCAAGACACTATTGCAACACAGATACTGAATTATAAAGTTCTGTGCTACCACCACACATACAAAGGGAAGGGTTCTCTGTAACTTCAATCTGCTGCAATCCACGGGCTCCACTTCAACGACCCGTTATGGTGCCTCAAAAATCCGATGTTTAGATGCCATACCACTGACATGGGAGCACATGACTGCTATTACATGACAGGGAGTTTCCAAAACTGGAATCAAACCCACCTATTGGTGCATCAGTTCTGTCAGAGATCCCTTGGTCACACTCTCAGTGACCAGCTACCCTGACAATGCTAGAGGTGCTTCTCCAACAAACTCCTTATGGAGTTGGAAGGAAAAATCAAAAGAATTATGTCATTGTGATAATCATGACAAACTACCAGGACAGTTTAATTCTATATAAAGACAATGAAAAAGGATCAATGTAACCAGGGAAAGAAGAGCTGAAACAATTACACACTTCATGCTACACTGTCATCAGACCTTCTAGTATTAGTAATTGCATGGGACACAGAGACATTCACCCAAATTCACAGCTGCACTTCATATGTGTCTGCTACATCAGACCCCTATAGACACCTGAAATACAGTTAATTCTGAGCTTCCCCACATGAAAAGTCCCTAGAAAACAAAGGTTTCAGTGTCAATAGTGTATCTCTTCAACCTCACAGTCGCAGCAATCCTAGCAAGTACACAAGATCCTTTCCGCTTCTACTGGGGCACATCCATAGCTATTGCTCCTTTATTCATTCCCAGGAAAAGCTGTTATCGTGGTTTAAGTGTAGTCTGCCACGCAGTCTCTCTCTCACTCCCCCCTTTCCTCTCCCCTGCTCCCAGAGGGATGGGGAGGAGAATAGAAGGAATGTTAACTCCCACAGGTTGAGATAAGAGCAGTACAGTAACTAAGGTATAACACAAAACCACTGCTGCTACCACCAATAATAATAATCATAAGGGAAGTAACAAGGGAAGAGAATACAACCACTCAACACCCACTGAACAATACCCAGCCCAACCAAGCAATGATCTAACCCTTCTGGGTAACTGCCCCCAGTTTATATAGTGGGCATGACGTGCTGTGGTATGGAACACCTCTTTGG
>WYDI02025909.1:31164-42569 GCA_009867235.2 Psittacus erithacus | reverse complement strand
CCCTGGCAGAGCATGAGGCTCAGAAAGTCCTTGGTCAGAGTAAACATTACTGAGCAGCAACTAAAAACATCAGTGTTCTCAGCACTGCTCCCAGGCTGAAAGTCAAAACCACAGCACTGCACCAGCTACTAAGGAGAAAAATGACTGCTACTGCTGAACTCAGGCCAGATGTACAAAGACCCCCCACATCCCTTTCCTCATAACTAAAGTATTCTCTTCTTCCTTCTTCCTATTCAGCTACAACAAAGAAAAACCTGTTTCCCTTGGGACACCTCCCTGCCCCAAACCCACTACTGAGCTCTGGCAGATCGGGTCAGCAGAATCACCTTTGCACTAGGCTTTACTGTCAGATCTTGCAAAAGAAAAGAAGTAAGTCAAAAGCCACACCAGGTAAATGGCCATCTGGCAGCCCATACAAACCAGATTATGAGTGCTTGCTCCGACCCCACTTGCCTTTTCCAATGCTAGTTGGAAAGCATGACCAGCACTCTGTCCTAGGTCCACTCTTCACGGCCACAGCTGTTGATAACCAGCGTGCGTGACAAAGACAAAGCAGAGTAAAACATTGCATTAACATCAACAAGTCATGTAAGAGTAAAGAAAGAGGACTTCTACTCCATTTTACTGCACATAAATCCCATCCAACATCACAAAGGCAAAGCGGAATCTGAACTCATGGCATTTACGTACTATTTTTTAACAATGGAAATTGGAAGAGAAAACCCTCAAATAATTCAAAAGGAAAGAGACCGTTAGAATGCTCTGGGTTTGTGTTTCCATGAGCTATTCCCTAAAGAAATGGCACTGGTAGGCTGGTTCAGGGAACCGGGAAATCATTTTCTTTAACCCTTGTGAGTCATACTTCACTGCATACTCATTATTCCTCATACCGCGCAGTACACAAAGCACTGGCTTGCTGGGTTTGAAACTGTCAGGAGTTTAACTCAAGGCAATAAACAAGATGAATATAAAACACCATTTAAGCTACAAAAAGAAAAAGACATTTCACTAATTACCTAATAAGATCAGGATTTAATACTTGCATTGCTGGAGAAATTCTCAGTTATGTTGAAAACGTCAAAACATGTATTTAAACACTGACAAAAAGAAAGAGTAGTTATTTTTCCTCCTTTTCTAAGCTTACAAAGGCAATACCCCTATGGATCAAAAGGCCAGATAAATCTTATTAAGTACTAGGTTTTCCCTTTTGTCTAGTGCTCTCTCCACATTCCATCATTTCAGTCCTTTGAAATGCCTTTGTTCTGCCTGTGATCAGGGTTTCCAGGGGAAATCTGGCATTGGATCTAAAGGGAACCCCACACCACTGAAGTATTCCTGACAATTAATCATTCGGTTAAATTATTTCTTTCTTTTCCCCCTACCTCACTTGCCCCCAAGTATTTCCAGAGAACCCTTTAGCGCAGTGGTAGTGACACAAAGCCTCCTGAGCGTCAAAACACATCATCTTGAGGATTCATGTGTGCACAGAAGTTAAGTTTCTGCAGTTGCCACCTGAAACCCCCTGTCCATCAGAAGGATACTTCAGAATAACCACAGGAATGTTCTCTATCCACTCTCAGACCATGTCTATCACCAAGGCCCATGAAGATGAAAGGACAGTTTCAGCTGGAGAGAAATCACGTGCAGGACCACAGGGCTCTTTCCCTTGTGCCGTCCTGGCAGCACAGAGGAGGCTGCAGTCCCCACAGTCACATCTTCTCCACAAAATCCCTTTTGGCATCCTACCCAATTTCTGGTATTCCTTTAGGACATAAACTGCTCATCAACAAAAGCAACCAGGGAAAGAAAGTGTGCATCCAATACTTCAACTGGTTACCCTGTTAGCTAAAGAACAAACACCAGGACACACTCACTTTGTGAATCCACAGAAAAGATGTCTTTATCAAATCCAAAAGCATGATGATACCTCAAGAAGAGGCTCAACATTAAATAGAGCTTTTTATCCACTAAAGAAAATATACCTTTTTATCCATGTTTTATGTTTTTTCTTAGATTTTAATATATAACAAATATAACATAAAAGAAAGAATCAAATCAAAACATTCTGATTTGAACTCCTCTAAAACCTGAAGCTCTATGCTAATAATGAAAACACAGAGGGAGGCAAAGTAGTAAAAAAGGATGCTCTTTTCCTTAGTTTTATTGTTTTTGATGAATATCACATTTTGGTGACTGAAGTCTAAGTGCCTATCCCTCCAGACCTATGGGAAGGCATACACTTTCTTTCCAAGACTCTTCACATGCTCACACAATACGTATATATTGGAAAGACAATTTCTTCCAACAATGGTATGCACTAATTCATAACATTTTTCCTAGATCCTTTATCAAGTTTCAGTTGTAGGTCAAATAACTGATGCATTGCAAAGCTAATCTCTGCATTTAAAATTTATCGGTCCTTTAGAGGTTGGTTCTCATTAGTGCTCATCACTTTCAATGCTCATGAAATACATCTTTACAAGCTGAGCCAGTCCTACTCCGTATCAGGGATTCCTACAGGCTAACTTGATCTAACTGTTGCAATTATGAATCATCTGACGGAGCCATAAGTTATGATCTTCAGTGACCACTAATGAAGGTTGCCTAGCAGTTAAAATATCAAAGCAGCATATATCAGCACACTCTAGAGCACAAGATAGACTTCCAGTGTTGCACTTCTCTTGTATTTATTATACACTGTAAATTACAGCCCCGGCTGCCTCCAACACTGACAGTCCTGTACTCCAGACTTAAACACCAGGTTTTAATAACCACTCCTGACAATCTTTTGATCGCTGGGGGGGGGCAGATGAAAGGCAAGGCCGCCTGCTGCAGGCAATCTGCTCAGTCAAAACAAAGGGGACTTCAGAGAGAGACAGAGATGCATCAGGTGTTAATCTCAAATGAACAACCAGGAGTGCTGGCTGATTGACTCTCTCTCCATTGCCAGCCCAAAAGGGGAAGCGCCTGCCAGTGGGCTCCTTCAGGATGCATGCAGGAAGGGAAAGGTGCTATTAGCTAGGCATGAAGTATTTTGATTTGGAAACCTAAAACCTTGAAAAGTCATTTTAGGCTTTTCCTATATCACTCTAAACTAATCATTTAACTATCTGATTTTTTCAACTATGCTGTAAGGAGCAGATCTTGTTGGCATTCAAACCAAGTTCTCCCGTTCAAACACACAAGTGGGATAATCTGCTAGGGGAAGAGGCAATACAAAGAAAGTAACTTTCCAGAGCTTTCAAATGTGGACAAGACAGAATTTGAGGTGATGACTTGAGGAAAACCTCCTGCATGGAGTGGAGGTGGGCTGGATGACCTGACAGGACTCATCTCTTCCAACCTGGGTCTGAATGAGAGCATGTTAATAATGTTAGCATCCAAATAAAAAGGTTCCCACTACATACTTTCAGATGCTCAGTAAAATATGCATAGTAGAAAAAGTTTAGGTGCGATAATACCAACAAACACTCTCTGAAAGGAACACAACTCCTAATGTCACATCACTATGTTCCACAGCCACAGAAAGAGTTTACTTGGACTCTGATAGTCCAGTGTAAACCATTTTTACTTCTATGATCAAAACTTCTGCATTAAACATCTCCCAGATGGGGAAACTGAGAAAAAAGTAGCATTGCAGGGCCTTTTACCAAGCTAAACCCAGAATATTAATAAAAGTTGCATAAACAAAAGAAGATACAAATAAAAACCCTCCATGCTCACAAGATCAATGGAACCCAACCACGTACAAACCTCCCAGCTGCCTCCTCACTCCCAAAAGCTGTTTGATGGGGCAGGGGACAAGAAGGGTTGAGTTAATACTTAAAAACTATTTCAGATGCTGCATCCCATTTGCATCAAATCATCACTATCACTGCTTGACAACCCTGAAACAAAATGTGCGGTTGATAAGAAGACTCGGCTCCACCATGGAAGCTGGCAGCACATCTCCCAAGCACCCTCCTCCTCCTCCCAGCAATGCAGGTGTTCACAGTAACTAATTCCTCATGGTGGGTTTTCCCCCTGCTTGAAAAATGAGTTACAGTTTTTACTGGGGCAGCAAACTAAAACAGTTACAGCCAATATATCTTGAAAGAGGAACAAGGTGTTGGACTGACAATCAGCGCCACACGTTCTTTCCTAACATTTACTTCAGAATTCAGAAAACCAGCAAACTTACTTTTTCCTACTCCTTCCATCCTATTACATGACCTTAAGTATCAGGTAGTTCAGAAAGCTCCAAATACACAATGTCAAGTCATTATGGTTGAGTGCAGGAATACGAGCACGGTAGCATGACTCCGACTGATGACACTTTGCTTGGTCATTATGGTATAAGCTGTATCTGAATTGGATCAACCTGCCCATTTTAATCCCTGGAGTCCAAGTATTGCTGATGAACCCATATGTTCAAAAATAACTCTAAAAATGTTGACTTGTGACCATCAGTACAATAAACTACAGCTTCACCTACAGCAGTGGAGGTGCAAAACGAACTGGAGAAGAAGCTGGTCTAGCTGAACTTTATTTAGCCTGGTGCCCATCACTGCAGAAGCCAAATGACCATCACAGTTTGTCTTAATACAAAAGATCACACACAAGGTCCATGGGCTGGCAACTGAACTCAGATCCTGAATTTCCCTTCTTTATTATAACACCAAATCTATCCTTCCCACCCATTACAGCCACACTTCTACAGTGGTCTTCACTGGCAAGAAAGGATGACATGAAAAGCAAAATGCAGCCATCAGATCAGACCCTGAAGACACAGGGATGTTAACTGGCCTTCCATGTGCTCTCTCATTCTGGTTAACATATTTACTATACTTCTTATTTTCAGCTCTCTAATTTCAGCTAAGATCATAGCATCCTAGAATCAACTAGGCTGGAAAAGACTTTTAAGATCATCAAGTCCAAGATATTCAGTCCAGCCTGCTTCCTTTTCAAGGTACCATCAGTCAAATTCAACCACATCATTTTATCTCTCAGTTACTAAACTAAAACCATTTTAAACATCCTGCTTTCATCTTTATAGCTCTCTCCCACTTTTTAACTGTGCTGCAGCTACACAAGAATGTACTTGACATATAAAACGTGCATGTGATTCCTTTAACATTTCAATGCCGTGTATTGTGTTGTAAACATCTCTTCATGTTTTATCTCCTTCTCCATAAATCAAAGACTAGTATCTTAGAAGTCTCCAAAACGATGTGATTTCTCTATAATATAAATGTAAAGCTCTACTCCTTGAAACTTGAGTCAGCTTTCAAAAATCATCAAAAACCCCATGCTATGAAAAAGATGATCAACTAAGTTAATATTGTTTTCTCCCACTCCATTTCTGTAACACCATAAGCACAGTATCAGAATGGTTACAAAATTGGTATTCACCAAGTCAGAAACTCAATGTTCCACTATTCTTTTCTTGTCACTTGTAAGGAATAACACTGAGGTGAAACACCTTCTCGTGTATCCATACCAATACACAACAGTGAAAGAGTCAGGAGAGTGAACAGTATGAAATAGAAGTGATTCTTGGATTTGTTCAGGATCAACATGCAGTTTACGCGATCAAACATCACGTTTACAAGATGAAACACCACAACATATCTCCACTTCCTTACCACAACTGCAATTAATAAGACTGATCTCTTATAATGAGATTTTCCAGAGGTCTTAGCTAGCTTAGTAATGTCACAGTAAAATGTGTCTTAGTCTATTCCTTGGTAAATGCATTAAGTGATTTTAATGTTTTATTATTAAAACCCACTGTAAAATACTGGTTAGAAAAGATAGGACAGCAATAAAGAACACCTGTCCAAAAGAATTTTAAGTTACTTCATTGATGGAAAAAAGGAAGAGTGCCATTAAGAAAAAGAGGGAAAAAAGGAGGAAAGCTGTTTTAGCAGGTGGGACTGAGAAGTGGTGACATGTTGTAGTACAATACTGAAGGGCTGGAGGATATAACACAGTGTTGGGTGATGTGGAAGAGAACCAGGGACCACTGGCTTAGCGTGCCACTAAAATGCTAGATGAGGTGTGAAGTACAACTTTGAAGTATTGTGATACGAAGGAGTGAGGCAGAGGCAGAACTGCTGGGAGAGGACAAGAGAAATAAAACACTATCTTTGCTTTGGCACCTTCCAGCTGGATTTTACTCCCTTAGAGCCCACAGAGCCAACACGCTCTCCAGGAAAACCCAAGGACTCTCCAATATTTATCCAGATCCCCAGAATTCATAACATTTTTCACCAGCCTGAGAGATTCTGTTTCTTTCAAACTACTGTCTAACATAAATTATTCCAAGATCCTTTTCTTGACATTTGCTACACAAATGTTTCTGGAATGGCCTTGCTGTAGAACAGGCACCATGTTTTCCCCTAATACAAGCCCATGCCCAAGTACTTTGTCTTTGCATTTTCCAGGATATTTTCAAACACCTTTTCACTGTCATATCCCCCCAAAAAATTAAGTCATCATCTTCTGGAAAATAGCTATCTCATTTCACAGAATTGTCATAAAACCAGATTATTTCTACTTGCATCAGAAAGTACAGCTAGAATTTACTTTACAGGCTGTGAAATCTGTTTGTAAATAGACACCTTTGGCTTTGGGACTATTGTGATAGGACAAGCGGTGATGGGTTTAAACTGGAAGAGGGGGAGTTCAGGTTAGATATAAGGAAGAAGTTCTTTACTGTGAGGGCGCTAAGGCACTGGCGCAGGGTGCCCAAAGAAGTGGTAAATGCTCCACCCCTGGCAGTGTTCAAGGCCAGCCTTGACAGAGCCTTGGACAACATGGTCTAGAGTGAGGCATCCCTGCCCATGGCAGGGGGGTTGAAACTAGATGATCCTAAGGTCCTTTCTGACCTGAACCAGTCTGTAATTCTATGATTCTATAAATACCCAGATTCTACTTCTAGAAACAATGGAAAAATACAACATTGCCAACTCACATCATTTTTTATCACTGCTTTCGTGTTAAGGAGAGTGAAAGTGGGACAAGAACTTCCACTCCATGGCTTTCTAGCTCCTGCACTTAGAAGAAAGAAAAATATGTTTCAAGCATGACACAGCATCTGAAATCAAGAGAGGAAGTGAACATGAAAAGGTTATTTTAGATCAACTTTGTAAAGAAATAGCCCCATGGCTTCTGTGTCTCTCTGCATTACTTAGCATAGCCCTGACTCCCTCCTAGTAGCTAATTCAACTTAAATAGTTAATTCAACTTAATTCAATGGGGACAAATTAACTGTTCAAATTCTGTGGTTTGAGGTTTTTATTCTTCTCTCAACCATTTTATTTTAGCAGTCTGTTAGGAGCTGAGGTCAAAGGTCTGTATCAATACTTCAATGGATATCACAGAATCTCTACTATACTTTCACAGGACCAGGCTCTTCACATCCTGTCCTAAATCATACAGAAAAAATCTGACACAATCGACACTTTACCTTCCCACGACATATTTGAGGACTGTAAATCGTGCACACAGATTTATCAGGAAAATGAGGAGTGGGAAAGACAAGTTGCCCTTAAAGATGTACAGATTTATGGCAATATGGGAAGTGGAAAGACGGTTATCATATAAAAAGGTCCTTAAGGGATCGCAAGGAGCAACAAGGGAAACATGAGTCATGAGCTGCCAGAGAAGAGGATGCGTATGGGGAGCAATGGACAGAGCAAAGTAGCAATAAAGGAAGTTCCAAGTCAAATGAGCTCCTTCCCAAAGGTCAAGACAGATATCCAAGCTTAAACTACTTATTGAAAATTAAATTCCCAGCCAATTCAGACCCAGCACCACCAACAGCACTTGGAAAGGGACCTTCATGGACTGAAAAGATCCATTGATAAACAAGGTCACAGACCACAGCTCTTTTCTGTTGCTTTCTTACCAGCTCTACTTCTTTCTTTCCCTTAGGAAGAGTCGCCTCAAAGGCCTGTCTACATCAGCAAGTGGCTCAACATGACCAAAAGCACAAACTTACAGCCTTCAGTTGAGACTGTGACAGTTTTACACTTTGTGAGGCTGAAGCAACCTTCTCTATTTAACAGCATATTAACAGCTGTTCTTAGAGTGAGACAGCAATGAGGAAATGGTGAATTATGAGCCCAAGCACACACTTATCACACCCCTAACTTTCCTTTCCCATCCCACCAAGCGTCAAAAGTGTCAAGCTCCAAATTATAGCACAGGATTCCTGGTACTCCCAAGCAGCTCATGATATTAAATAGCAAGATTTTAAAATGTGGCTTCCAGAAGTTTAAGAAGTGGCTACTTTTGAGACAAAATACAATCCTAAGCAATACACGGAAGCTTAAGACAAAGAAAACCAGTTCCTTCTGCATGAATATTATCTCTAGGAAGATCTACCAAACTCGCAAGAAAGACAAGTTGTACAGGAGTCTCTAAACAAGCAATAATTAAGACTCCTCTTAGAGCAGTAGTATCCACAAACATAAAACACCTGCGCCTACTTCACCTTACTTCAGCCTGAGCAAGGTATGTGTGTATGGGTGCAATCTCAAAAAGCATATTAGGTGCCTATCACAGAGGGGTTAGAAGGTGTAAACATCAAAGAGCCCAACTCAAAAAAAGTAACTCCAGGATGTAGAGCAAAGGAATGCCCTGTTCCATTAGTGGGGTCCCAGGACTCAGCCTTCCCCATCTTCCAAGCGATAGCTGAAACCATAAAGTGTTATCAAAGGCAGAATTGCTATTGCTCTTCTTTTCCCAGGCCATATTTAGCACTAAAAGTGACCATGGCTACTACGCTTTGTAGCTCCGTTTGACACCGTAAGCGTTGGCACCTGTTGACTAGTTAGATTCTCCTTTGGGACTCAGGAACAGCCTAACAGCAAGTTTGTTTCACAACTGGATTGCAGGATAGATCCTGCAATCAGCTCCATAGGCATGTTCACACATGCAGGGAAGCTCAAGTTCAGGCACCGGGAACTTAGGGAGTCACATGGAAAAGACAAGGGGGATGAGCACAAGTTACTCCCAGGACAAGAGAGGAAAGTTTTCCCAATGAAAACAATCAGCCATTGGAATAATCTCCCAAGGGAAGCAGTGGATTCCCCAGCACTGGATACTTTAAAGATTCAGCAGGTCAGGGTGCTGGGACACGTAGTTTAGGTCATGTTTTGCTGAGAAAGGTCGGGCCAGATGATCCTTGAGGTCCCTTCCAGCCTGGGATTCTGTGATTCTATGATCTCTACCATGAAACATGGATGGAGATTTCCAATATGTTTTGTAACAGGAGATGGCTCAATTCCAGCCTGAACAGAAACACATAAACCCCACCCAAGTCCCACTACAGACATTTAGAAAGGTGCACTGAGCCATTCTTTGGACAGATCTGACAAGGTCACACAATAACAAAACCAAAGAACCGAGCCCACAGGGCCAGAGCCCCCATGGCTATTCTTATACTCTAATTACACAGTTCTTCCTATGTCATTTTCAGTGACCCAGGCTTGGTATTATCAAGATAAACATTATTATTGGGAGGCTTAAAACCTCATCAACTCCATTCTGAATAAACACACTGTGCCTAGCAACTATACTTCAGCTCTCAGACATATATTCCTTTTGTGGTGTCAGTTTTAGCAGCTCAAGAGCTCAGGCAGCAGCTGAAGGCATTGCACTCCCAGCCACACATTTACACTCCTTGGCAGCATTTCAGAAACCAGGATGATACTAGTTTGAGGTACAGATGAAGAAATGGACTGACCTGATTGATGGAGTTGGCAGCACAGGATGCCAGTCCAGTTCCAAGGGATGCGAGCAGGAAGCAAGTCAGGTCAAATGGGACTGGGGCCATGGCAAAGCCAGCAGATGCTGTGCTTACAACCAGAGCTGCAAGGCAAGCGAGAACACAGTTTAAAGCATCAACAAGAAACTGACTCCTTTGTACATATCACTAGAGTCAATGTTTTTAAACCCAGGAAGAACACTTGTGCAGATTAACTTTTTCTTACTTTTATGGATCAAAGTAGCTCCAGGAACTGCCTACAAGTAATACTAATACTCTACATAAAGAAGTCAAAGATGAGAAGAACTGACAGAGATGAAATGAGAAACCCAAAAGCATCAGCACATTAGTAGAAGAGGTGAGAATAAACCTTGCGTCTCTGTATTTCCTATTTTATGGATCTGCTACAGGATCAAACTGCCTTTACACAACACACACAGGAGACACGCTTGCATCAGTAACTCACATGCCATTGCAAAGTCTAACATGGAAGAACAACAGTAAGAAAAACCCTGAACTGAGAGATAAGCATTTATTAGGCTTATAATTTATATCAAATTATAGCAGGAACTTAAGTAGTGCACGGAGTCAAAAAGAGACTCAGGGCATGTAAGCTATCGCTGGTGAAGCCAGTAACTTAACTGTACAAGTACCTCCTCACACTGTTCCCAGTTGACATGCCCACTTCAGGCAGAAGGCACAACCACACCATCACATGGACCCAACAACTTTTAAATCCCTTAAAATTTTAGGGGATTAATAAAAATCCACTTTTGTCATCTAAAATTATAACCTTAGTACAGTACTGCAAATCACAGCCTTCAAATGGAAGTTATCTGAGTTATCAATCCTAAAATTGTAATTACCCAAATAACAGGCCTTATGAACCTCACTTTTGACTACAAGTAGACTGACATGAAAAATTCCATATACTATAAAGTCAGCAAACATACTGAATATCCTGCTAGGACCTTGAAGCTTACGATCTGAAATTAATAGTTACAAAACAGAAAGTATTTAGACTATATTCTACATGCAATTACTGTTCCAGACATCAGCTAGCTCAAATCAAAGCAGCAAAATGTTCTGATCTTCCTGATTCCTATGAAGTCTCCTGTTTGTCTGGAGTTAAATGACAAATAAATAACCTTGGCTGACGGAAAATACTTGGATTATCTACTAAGCAGAGTTACTTGAGATGAAAAACTAAGTGTCATAGCAAGGATGCACATGCCAAGTGCTACTTTTAAGAACTGCATAAGAACCTTAAGATTTAATCCTAAAAAGACAGTGAAGAAAACTTATTGCTCATCAAAACTTTTCTCTAAGTATTAAATCCATTGACAGCTGAATATTATTATAATAACATACATAATATTATTACAAGTCTTGTTATGGATTCACAGGATGTTGTGCAGATGGCTGTCGCACAGGCTGGCTGCGAGCGTCTCTGCCTGACACCAAGGAAAGTCCCTGGGTTTTGATTCCCCATCAGAGCATCACTTGGATCTCAGGCAGAAGCTCTTCCCTGGGAGGGTGCTGAGGCGCTGGCAAAGGGTGCCCAGAGAAGCTGTTGCTGCCCCATCCCTGGCAGTGTTCAAGGCCAGGTTGGACACAGGGGCTTGGAGCAAGCTGCTCTAGTGGAAGGTGT
>WYDI02025909.1:0-21830 GCA_009867235.2 Psittacus erithacus | reverse complement strand
AGCACCCTCTGGGGCAGGAATTGTTCCTCAGCTCCATCTAAACCTGCCCTGGTGCCGCTTGAGGCCGTTTCCTCTTGGGGTATAATAACAGATGAAGGCATGAGGTGGGAGCTGAGGCTGGACTGGGCACTTCAGGGATATTAACCATGAAGAAAAAGCTCAGAGACCTGTCTGTTTCTAGCGCTGGTTATAATTCCCTCATCACCATCACTGGGCACATCATCAGTTATGGTGGCATCCGTGACAGAGAGCAAGAGGGTGCTGTGGGGTTCATGGGGAGATGGCATACCAAGAGAGGTCTAATAGAAGATAAATGAACCCATGAGGACATGGGGTCTCATTTCCGAAAGGAGCTGAACTTTAAAGAGCCAAGGGCTTGGTAAAAAACCCCATGTATATAAATCTGCATTTACTTCCTAAAGTAATATCATTTCAATACCCATTGGGTGAAGTTGCACATTGTAGGAGGTCATATTGAAGAGCTGACCCAGCTCTCATCTCATCCTCCCCTCATACAAGTACCAGACCCGTTGCTAAGCAGACTCACTTTGTTAACCTGAAGGGAAAAAGAACTGTTATTTCACTGTTTTAACTGTTTAAACTCACCCTGCACAGGGTCTGATAGGTTGAAAGCTGGTGCAAGGCACAGAGGAAGAGGCCTTGGGCTGGGGTATGAACAAAAAGGGAAGGGAATGGTTAGGACTGCTCAAGCTGTAAAGCGTAATTGCACCCTCAGGCATCTTTAAAATGTTTTCTCTTAAGAGTTTAAGTTCAGGAGATGTAGGCTATCAGTCACTTAAATGCTTTCGAAAATCCCTCTCAATATTTTAACATGGAAATCTTCCTCAGAACCATCTTCCTCCCAGGCTTTCATTTCTTTATGGTGCTTAAATTCATGCAAAAGTCATCTTAAATCATTATTAGGAAGATAAAATGAAAACACTCACTTTAATTCACCAAGAATATCCTACTTTGAAGCATTTATTTCCACTCTCTTTCTATTTGGGGAGCTGGGGAGAAATTAGGGCTTCAAATTCCTTACAGTTAATATCCTGTTTTACTCCGGGTTCTCACCACTGAGCATATATCACTTCACAGGTCCTGTTTATGTCTCTAGTTTTTTGCAACTTCCACAGATTTGGCCTCAACTTAAATTTACACCTGCAAAAATAGAGCAAACATCGTATAGCAAACACACACAATGGTTACACAGAGGGCTGGAATGGTTGGTTGGGTTTAGGGCAGTTTGGGTCAGAAAGGAAAAGGTTGAGGTGGCCGAGTGTTCCGTGTCAGGGCTGAGATTTAAGGTTTAATGATTTTCATTGCCTTTCACTTGGGCAATAAATTGCACCCCTGGTGAAAGGGGGTAAAACACGACTTTTCTAATTAAGGAGAATGTTATCCACGGGCCTCAAGACAGAGCAATACTTCTTTGTGGAACAATAATGATGATTTAGGGCACAGGGGATGTCACATACCCGTTTGGGTTTAACCGCTAAAGCTACTCCTAGAGAGCAAAAAAAAACACCTTAGGATTTTTAGTGGACACAAGTATTCAAAAGAGCTATATTTCAGCCTAAAATGGCTCCACAGGCTGTGGATCTCATAAGCAAAGGTTCAGATTTCCATGGTACTGCTTCTGTAGAAGCTGGCTTTATGGAAGGCTCCAGAAAGTACCTGGGAAAGGGATTACAGGACTATGGCCCTTCCAGGGAGCTCTCAGCACCTTCCCCGTGCAGCTCCCACAGTCTAGTTCATACAAGCCCAGGTACCAATGTCACAGGGCCGCATGGAAGGTTGCAGGAGCACCCTCATCACACAATCTAGTTTACACTGGAGATGTCATGGTCAAGCACCATTGTGGGGCAGAGCAACTCCTGAAGCATCTCTAACTGTTGTGCTAATTGCTAAGATGGCCAATTGCTCGGGATCTATGGATACTTCCCTGCAGTTATAAAGTAAACACTGCACCTACAGGTCTGTTTGCAGGGTGAGGCAGGGGGCGTTTAACCACTCAACTCCCATTAATGTTAATTATAGAGCACATATTAACAGCATTATACGATCCTTTTTCCTATTAGCACTATCATAAATCTGACTGGTGGGGCTTAATTAGAGCTCAGCAGCAAAATGCAAGAGTTTGGTACGTGAAAGGGCAAATTTGTAGAGGCAGCAAACTATTATTATACTTTAATCTCAAAATCTCGCCTTCTCTTACTCATAACACCAACAAGATTGATTTGTTGTCAGAAAATGATTTAAAGACCCACTGTAAAAATACTATATTTTCCTTGCTTTATAGAATGTGGCATTGATGTTAGAGCTCCGCAGAGACTTGATGTACTTTCAGATAGCGAACTCTAAAAGCCAAGTGCAAAATAAATAAGATGGCATCCTGCTGTTATTGTGGTAACCTTTACAGATCATTTCAGAACTGTGACTGTTGTATAGGTTAGTAATACACCATGGGGGAAGCTGGAGCTTAGTGCAATTCTACCTCAGTCAGGATTTGCTTTTGGGGGGCCCAGTGTGTAACAGAAGAAATGGTGTCCGAAGTGAAGGACACCGGGAAACATCAGAAACACAGAAATAAAAGGTAAAAAGAGCTAAGAAAGTATTATAGGCCAAGCTGGACTGTATTGATAGAAAGCTGATTGACTGCCTTAGGCGCCTAGACCGAGCAAAAGATCTCTTCTCAGCACTACAGTTACATCCCTGCTGAGATCTCGAGTCAGGGCTTGTCACAGCTGGAAAACTCAAGTTGATCCTGATGACCAGTTAAGTAGTTCCAGGAGTCACTTGTAATGGCATGGGTTTGGGGGGGATTCTGTGATTTTCCACAAATCAGCATTTGTGATGCACAAGTTTTATTTCAATGCAAGGTTGATGCATAGATGTATTTTGTCCTTAAATAAAGAAACCCCACAACCAGAAGCAAAATCTACCAGCTGAGAGCCTGAAACATTCCAATTCCATGCTATTAAACTTGCCCTCGGCAAATAACTCCAAGTGGAAAGTAGCAGGTAAAAACACCCAACACATCAAATCCCGCAAACCCTTCCCACCATCCTGATTCCAGTGTTTCGGAATAGTTAAAGCTCCTAAGTACAAGTGAAATAGTAGTCCTGGTAGATCAGGGCTCAGTAGCCTTTCTGAAGTGGTGTGCCAGACTGATTTCATTCCCAAAGTAGAGTTCAGATATACCATAGAAATCAGCAGAAGCTGGAAACTGCTGCCTCTTCCCAGCTGTCAAAGGTGGCCTTGTGCTGACCCTGTGGTATGCCTTTTCTTGGCAAGCCCTGCGTTGAATGCTCGCCACCTGTAATGGACTGTGAGCTGTAATAGCTTCAAGAGAAAAACTTCCAGCCTTTCCTTAGGTAGAGCTTTGCTGAGTGCTTGGTGTGAATTCAGCTGCGATCGGATTTGGAGTTGAGGTCAAATCTGGTCCAAACATGGAGGTGATGGGGAGTAAATAGCAAGATGATTGGAGATGAACCCTGTGAAAGGCAGAATGAGAGGAATCACCCCTAATAAATGGCAAGACCTGCCTTAAGTCACATGGATTCACAAAGGATCTATGTACCCACTGCAAGCCCCCATTGCATCAGCAATCCCTTTGTAACTCACTCTGACATTGCTGTTTCTGACAAGCAGTGATACCTCTTATCCTTTCAAGTTCTCAGCCAGAGTCAACAATAGCTATTTCCAGCAGCCCTTTGCCCTGAAAACGACATTCTGAAGAAAAGGACCTGTGTCCTGTGCTCTTTGAGCTGAGAATTGCTGCCTGAATATCTCCAGAGCCCCTTTCTATTTTTGCTTTCATACCTCCTTTCAGAGGTCTTTCTTTTCCTGGAAAATCTATGTGAAATTCTCAAGCTGCCTAGGACTCAAAAGATCTAATAAAAATAAGATTTATTAAGAGCAGAGGGAGGAAATCAGATTAAAACTGAAGAAACAGCTTGCATAACTGATCTCCTGTACTCAGCAACTGCGCAGGAAGTGCTCGGTCCGCACACATTAACTGTTTTGTGGAAGCGCTTTTCAGCCTGATAGCCAGAAAAGGCAGGCAGCAGGCTGCAGAGTGTGTCTTCTCCGCAGATATGGCCATTAGTTGCACAAAGGCCACCAGTGCTCAGCACCAGATGCAAAGTTGTGTTTTGCTAACCCCTTGTTAACTCAGTTTTCCTACTGCTCAGGAGGAGCAGACTCCCCTCTGGCCCCAGCAGAGGAGCCCAGGCACCAAGACCCTCCTTGCCCCAAAAAAGCATGAGTACAGTGATAGCAGATCCTCATATAAGTAATGCAGGCCATGGCAACTTCTCAGCAGCGTGAGATTGAACGGCTCACAGGAGAGGTGGCATTGGTGAAACGGTGTGCTGTGAGCAAGGCTTGCTGGGGCTTTATCTCCACCACATCACCCATGCACTTACTGCCCTGACCTGCAGCACTCAGCTAGTCCTGCCTCCTGGGCCTTCCATCTTCTCACAGCACACCAGTTAAGCAAAATCTGGTCTTGTTACTTGGATTGATAACTAAGGAGAACCCAAAGCACTGCAAGAAGTGGTCTCAGTGACTCAGACACTGGCACTTTTCCTTCTGAGTCAGCGCTGAGCCTGTGCCCAAGCATGGTACGGGGACACAGCATGGCAGGAGGCTTTGCCTTTCAGGTGTGAAACATAATTGAGGTTGTAACCAGTCATTATCTTATCCCCCTTATGCTTTCCCATCCTTGCTGGCTAGCTGCTGCCTGGCTGAGCTCTGCATCCCCTGGGAAGCAGCACTTCCTCTCAATAATTGCTTTACACCTACCTCACCAGTGAGCACAGCCCTCCCTGGCTGGGAGATGGGAGAGCTGTCTGCTTTCCTTCCTTCTCCTGGGTGTTAAGCTAGACAAGTCCCTCGTGGGAGAAGAGTGAGAAACTCCAGTGTTCCCCGTCACTATGAAGGGAGGAATATTCTATGGTTTATATTTTTCGCACTTGTACATGAATCAGTTTTGTGTCTGAGGAAAAAATGTCGTGTAAGAGAAACACACCAGGACATGCTACAGGAGGTGCATGAGACACCCTCAACCCTACCACTCGTAGCAGTAATCCCCAGCATCTTCCAGCATGAGATGCTAGATGGCCAAAATAAAGGAAAGCCTTGCTTGTGTTTCCAGTCAATCTTCACATCACAAAATACATCCAAGACACAACAAGTCTCTTTTTCAGAGAAACACCATAGGTCTCCCATAGATTGCAAGCTCCACAAGATCTCTGTGGCCTGCAAGCTGCAGATCCAAGACCCTAAGCAAGCTGGTACCAGGAAAAGGCCGTCATGGTCAGGACAATTCATCTGCCTGCAGACTATTCCCACCAGGTCCTCAGGAAGGGAAGAGCCTGTGGTCAGAATGATGCATGGGGGAAGGTTGCAGGGGTGCAGGTTGAGCAGCCCTGCTCCAGGGAGCAGAGTGATGCTGGACATCTTCACCACTGGCTTTGAACCTCCATGGAAGAGTGTCTCATGGAGATGTTGGCAGACTGTGAAAAAACCCCTCAACAGGGAAGGGGGCTTATGTACCAAACAAGTTGTGTTATTCAGAGGCTGCCTGTTTGGGTTCCTGGCTGCTGCATTGGGTCCTGGTCCCTCCAAATTGAGCATTGCAGTGCTATTTGGCTTTGACTGGAGCAATGTTTAGCCTGTGGTATACATCAGGTCAATGCAACCTCCTCAAATTAAACAAAGGAGACTGAGGATGTCTTGATTATAGAAGAGCAGAATACACATTCTCTTTATTTATAGACATTTAGGACAGCTGTTATAAATCACGCAGCCAAGCAGTCATTTCTTGAAGTTCTCACATCCCAGACCAACTAACCATGTTCGTATTAGCCTCAGCAGTTGACAACCATAGCAAAGAACTTGCAAAAAGAATAACATTTATGAACATATCAAAATGATTCATAATGGGCTATCAAAAATAGCAAGAGATGTAAGAGGCAGCCTACAGATAAGCCGTTTTGAGATCCTTGCTAATTCAGAACACTGTTTTTAAAAGTCAAGTTTTAGCTATCACAGATCTGTCCCTGCTGCTCCACAGATAACAAGGTGGGCTGTTCTGATCAGGGTGAGAGCTCTCTTCCACCCAGGGCTCTTTATTTCACTCTGGCAGCTATCACATAGATATTGAAAAAAGCTCTGTGTAACTCCCACCCACCTTCCATCTCCTTTATGCTGCCAAAGTGACAAGCCTGAGCACACAGCAAATTCAACCTTAGTTTCTATGGGCTGGTTCTGCTCAGCACTGCCATATTCTAAGGGTTAATTCTGGCACACAAGGGTAGCTGGTCAAGTAAAGTGTGTGCACCCCCGGGCAGTTTGCATAGTCTGGGAGGCACTTGTTAACACACTAACCCATTCATTTTTTGATGAATTTGTGGCATGTTGGACACGAGCCAGAGGCTGAGCAGGGAACAATATTTATTTCTATCTGCACACAATAATTCATGTCTGCCCAAATCACAGCCTTTCCCTAATCCACAGTATTTCCAAACATTTGCAGTTCTCTCAGCTGATTAGCATTGGCTTGCCTTGGCCCGACCTAGTGGAAAGAAACATAAGACAGTGAATGCAGCTGAATGCTTTGATTCACTGATAGAGGCTGACATTTCTTCCCTGCCTGTTCTACCAGTCCATAACATCAAGATTCTTCTGAGATGTAAAGAGCTGTGTTTTGTGCTGTAACAATATGGAATGTCCAGTCCTTATTCTGTGAGAGGGGTCTTGCCAAATACTCATCTGAACCAGAGAACAATAGTTTTGTGTGCTACTGAAACCAAGAGCCTGCAAACATTGCTTCTCAAGAGCCATTATCCACGATTTAGGAGTTGATGGAGCTGATATCATCAGCTTGATGGATCACAAAGTTTTCATAATATAGTTTTCCAGCCACTGTGCTAAGCACCAGGAAACATAAAACATGATATTTAGGTTGAGAACTGCACAGCATTATAGGGGGCTACTGAAGATTGCTTAAAAATATCCTCCATATTTCCTAAGTGTATGAGGAAAAAAGAAGAAAGAAAAGAGGAAAAGAGAAAGATTCAGGGGTTTGTTGGATAGCCTTGTAAAGTATTTGGAGAAAAATGGAGGTTGGATGCAAACAGGTTTAGTGTTCATTAAAGCTGGAATGACGCATACTGAATTTGGGTCTGTCTACCACATGACGTGGTACCTGGGTAGTGAGGACAGACTGGAGATTGTGGAATGAGAAAAACAACCTCCGAACCAGCACATGCCTCCCAGAGCTCTCCCAAGATCAGTGTCATCAATCCTGTCACACAGGGAGGTAAATTAAGCTCAGAATCACCCAAAATACCATGAAAGAACCTCTGTGCTCTGCCTGTTAGACCATTTCCCTATATTTATAACTACCCTGGTTTTAAGAACCAATAATCACAGAACTGCCCTATCTGGACCTCTGAGAAAGAGTCAGGGAGGGGATGGCCGTGCTTCACAGAGTGCCATCACGCAGGTAAGAGCTGCAGCAGCAAAGAGAAAGGGTTTTATACAGGAAAAACTTTTCCACTTGTCTGTACCAAATATAGAGGCTGAGTAAGATCAGCCTGGCTAGCATTACTCCTTACCCAGTCCTACACTGGTTTGTCAAGGCTCTGTTTGTTTTCAAAACAGACCAACATGACTTATTTATATGTGGTGGTAGCCCAGGTCTTTTGGTCACATCCTCACCTCCAGGAGACCTTTGTAATTTTCCATGCAGGCCAAGCACTTTGTCTTTGGTATTTTCAACCTAATTCTTTCTTATTCCTGTAAAAATGAGTGAAGTTTAAGGCTGATTTTGTTACATGAGGCAACCTGAAGGAGTTGCATCACTAGCAGCAACATTATCTGACCTGAATTTGGTTACTGCATAGTTTAAACCCCTTAGGGGATCTTCATTATGACAGCATTAAGGAAGCGTTCTGAGTTTCTTAAATCCTTGTAAATGGTCTTTTCAGAGCTATAAATTCAGCTTTTGATCATAACCTTTCCCTTCCTAAATAAAAAAACCTCTCAATTTATTTCACTGTATTTCATGACAGTGTTTTAAAATACCATTTAATACTCATGAAATGCACTGCAAATCCAAGTTTGGTGTCTATGGGCTGTATCTGGGAAGGAATGCTCTGATTTTGGCTGGGGCCTTTTTTTATTCTCACTATGTACTACTTGAATTTAGCTCATGCCCTACTCTCGCCAGGGTCCGGATTGCATGGCACTAGGTGCTATGTAACAGCACAAGATGCAGCCCGGGCCATAGCTAAATAAAATGAAGCAGATAAAACCAAGGGAAGTGCTCTTGTCACTGCTTTACATACGAGGTGCAAGGACATGAAGAAAGGAGCTGAAGGCCAGGTTGGACGGGGCCTGGAGCAAGCTGCTCTAGTGGAAGGTGTCCCTGCCTGTGGCAGGGGTTGGAACTGGATGAGCTTTAAGGTCACTTCCAACTCAAACCAACCTGGGATTCTATGAGTATTCACACTAATTAACTTCAGGCACCAAAAGCAGGAGCCTGAGCTCAGAGGACATTTCTCTTCCATCTCTATGGGGTTTTTTCCAGGGGTTGTTTGCATTGATCAGAGGGGGAATGAGTGGCAGCACGCAGGTGAGGAGCCTCAAGGAGGAGATGTGAGAGGGGAGACCACAGCATAGGTCTGGCAGAGGTGGCAGGAGGAAGCCCACCTCCAGCCACAATCTTGGAGGGAACACCTCTGGAGGGTGCATCACAAACAAGGGTGCAAAGCACGCTCAAACAAGACAAAATCAGCTGGATATGGAGCAGAAACCTTTTTGACTTATCCTGTAAGGAGTTTAAGCACAGCTTTCTTTTCATTTCTTCTCTGTCCTTCACACACATTTGTAATTGTTTCTCTGTTCCAAATACTATGTGTAAAAACCAGTCGCCCAGGCATGCAGAGTTTTATATGATATTAAAGACATACAACACTAACAGCTTGTTTAACAATAGCCTCAAGGAACACCTCTATTTATACTCTGCAAAGTCCATGGGTGTAAGTATGCTCATTTACGTCTCTCTGTGGCACATTGTGCCGTTGATCTGGGTGCCTATCCCCGTGGTCCATCTTCCCATCTCCTGCCAGGCACTGCCATGGATGTGGTGTGATGCATGGGTGTCTGTGTGCGGCATGTCCAACCTCTCCATCTGCACACGTGTCTGCTAGGAGGCACAGAGCAGGTAACACTTCTTGATTAACCTGGGTTTAAGTCAAGAATCTGGGTTTGAAGGCTCTCACCCCAGCTGCCACCTGGCTGTTGTGGTTTGTTCAATGGCTCAGAGGCTTTTTCTCTATTAAAGAGAGGACCTGAGCCGTCTCCTGAGAGCAGAGCTGGGCCGTGGTGGTCCCCATGGCACGGCCATTCTCTGAGCTGGGGCTGAGCACAGGAGGAGGATCACAGGCTCCTGCAATGGAACTCCTAATTAATTGTCCTTACAGTGCTGCTTTTCCTTATTTTTCTTGTTAACGACTGATGCTTAAGGAGGGAGCTCAGCGGCTCGGCCATTTCAGAGTCCCCATTAATTTAATCTTCCTCCTTATTTATTGATGGAGCTACTTTCTCTTCTGCCTTTTGTGTCCCCATGATGTATTTCTAAAAGGCTTTCCGATGCCTCTGGGAGCAGTCACTCATTTGCCTGCCCTTGCTGTCTCCTGAAAGCCTTCCCTCCTCAGCAAGACATGTGCTTGTTTCTGCATCCGCTCCTCTTTCCTGCCAGGAAACTCCATGCTCTTTCCAACTTTCCCACCATCTCCCTTTTCTGCCTCGTTTGCAACTCCTCGGTCATTGCATTTTCCTCTTCCCATGTGAAAGCATCCTTATGGATGGGTCTCCTTCCCTTCGCAGGGATTTGGGCTACCTGACAGCAGCCGTGTCCTACTTTCTCCTGGACCATCGCTCACTCTTTCATTTGGAAAGGTTGTCCTCCCCAGCACACTGTGTTCACCAGACTCCCCAGACTCCCTTGTCTGAATTCTAATACTCCTACGCCTGTATTACAGTATTGTAACAGTTGCAGCCATTTAGCATTAATTAGCATGAATGTAATTTAGTTCAGTCCTTATGGAGCTAGTGGTGGCCCAGTTCTGATATGGATGGCATAGGCACAGCAAGAAACAGTCCCTATCCCAAAGCATTTACATTCTACAGATGAGCCAGAAGGGAAATATCTTTTCCCCATTATACCAAAGCAAGAAGAGATTTGCGGGGGAGTTCAGAATCACTTCTAATGGCTGAGCTCCCATGCAGAGCCTAGTTCATGGCCTTGTTTCTGCTAATCCTCCTTAGGAGAGTTGTCCTGGGTCGCAGGGGGACTCACAGAGCCCTCTGCCTATGCATGGGTACGGCACTGCCTCCGCTCCACCTCTGCCAACCCAGCTCCCTTGGCTGAGCCAGCCCTTTGTTTCACTTCCTGCATTTCAGAGATGCCAGGGAGGCTTCTCCGTTTGCTTGAGTTTGAGATTTCTCTCTTGGATCCGCTCCCCATCCTGCTGAGTTTTGTCCCTTCCTAATCAAACAGCCTTTCAGCGCCATGACCTTCAATTAGGCCAAGGTGTCCCGTAGCTTGCTCAGAAATCCCAGAAGCAAACTGATAGTCACTGAATGCCTCTTTGCTGTGTGAAGATAAGCTGTAAGCCAGAGCTGGAGAATATTAATACCTGCTCCAGAAGGAACAGAAGGTTGTTTCTTAGCTGAGGGAAAATGGGTTCAAACATGTGGGTGTGTGACCAGATGGGCTGGGTGTGTTAGGAGCACACACTTGCTATAGAAACTTCAATATTTTCTTTAAGGAGCAGCAACCATTCATCTAAAAAAATAATGCTACCAGGTTTTTGCATATAAACAGGAACAAAGAATGGTAAATAATGGTTCAGTACCTCCCAGCTGTAAGGAAGCATCTCAGCAATGCTCACAGTCTCATACAGCATGTCCCTGGGTGAATGCCTACATCTCAGAGCCAGGACTGGGAGACCATATGTTGTTGGTGACATTTGATTTCTTCCATGTCTTTGTGAAAGAGATTTCTTTATGGTGTTGTTTCTATGGGGAGGTAGATAAGGGGTCCTGTCTTCTGGCTGGAAAGCTTCCATGCTGCATGACAGAGAAGGACTTGACCCTGCTCTAGAGCAGGCTGGGATAAGGATGGCTTCCACTTCTACCCAAGGTATTAGAAAAGCTTCCATTCCATCCCAATACGAAAGAAATACAAATTCAGAGGCCTCAGAAAGCTGGGAAAGACAACTACTGCTCACCAGCACCTCCAGGCACTCAGAGCCCCTCGATGGGCCAAGGGGAGCATGTGGTTCTCTGGCCTCCTCATACACAGAGGATCCATTTCCCCTTGGATGACTATGAGCAGCTAACAGGGGTATAAAATGCAGTGAATTTAGGCTGGGTCTGATCTCCATAGTGTAAATTAGAAGCCCCTTTTGCTGAGGTCAGTAGAGCTCCAGAGGGGAAAAAACATGTAAAGCCCATAATGGTCATTTGCAGAGATGAGATGTATGAAAGACTGTCCTGCAAACATGTCCAGTAGTGCCTTACGGCTGGTGCGGCCATTTATACCTGTGTAAGGAAGATGAAGTAAAACAGCACCATCTCCAAGGGGTAACCTAATACACTGCAAAGAGTCCGTGTCACAAGGAAAATTCAGGGAATCTACATGGAGCCATTTATCATTGGTTTATTGCATCGTCGAGGCTGAGCTGGAGCTGTAAAAACAGGGGACTTCAGAGTTCATGGCGCTGCACCTTGGGAAGCGTGTGAGATTCAGACTAGCTCAGCTCCTTTGCTGTCCTTTCATTGCTCAACTTGCAAATCAGGCTGTGGGTTTGGAAGCCTGAGTTTGGATATTCCTTTTTAAAAGGACCAGCCTGAATTTCTACCAGAGGCAGAGAAAAAAAGAGATTGTCTGCCCTGGAAAAGAGCCATTCAGAAACAATTTCCCCTAAAATTCTCACCACGGGTGATGAAAATCCACAGCAAAGGGGGGGAAAAAAAGAAACAAGATGAATTAATGCTCTTTTAGAAAACTTCTTACAACTGATTTCTAATGAGGCATGGCCAATGTTGTTGACACGCAATTGGATCAGCTTCAACTCCTGCGACGACTGGTTGATGAATGGACAAATTCCAGGGTTGGAGACAAACGCTGCCTTCCTCTCCCACAACTCAGCACTTCTCCCACAGACTACTTAAACCTCCGCCAGAAATGACTTGACTCTATATTAGTAGTTTAATTAAAAGTTTCCATACTCAGGTTGCTTTTGCTCTCACCAGCCTCTGGGTGGGGAAATGAAATGCACAGCGACAGTGGAAGGCTTTGAGCTGGTTTTATGGGGAGAGCTGCTTTCCCACTCCACGGGTGTTTACAACACACTCTCTGTGCCATAACTGGCCTGGAAGACTGAGGCCAATGAAGAGGCTTTGCCTACACAAAACAGCTCTCTATAAGCTCAGCTACAAATATATGTATGTATTTATATCCTAAGATCTTGCCACTGCATATAGAAACAAGAGCAGCATTACTGGCAGGAGCCAGTAAAGTCATCTGTGTTTGCAGATTGGATGTCACTTGTACTTTTTGGGGAGAAGACTGAAGGTTTAACCCATATACAGGCAAAGGATGTATCTATATGGGTTAAACCTCACTTCTTTCTAGCACCGGAGCCTGGTTCTCCGCGTGCCTTTATGGCTACAGGCAGGCACAGCTCCAGATCTTAGCACTCAAACCCCAGCTCTTGGCTGGAGGGAACCCAAGCCTGAGTTTAGAGCTTGCTCTTCTGAGCCAATCCACCAAAAAGCATGGCTGTGCAATGCTCTGCTCAGCTCCCTCTCAGAAAAACCAAACCAAAACTCATTTAGGCACTGGAACAAAAGCAAATGAAATGCAAATCTGGCTTCAAAGGAGTGTGGGAAACAGAGGGTTGGTTTACCAACATCTCAAGGGTTCAGGCTGCTCAGAAGGGATGTGGGCAGCCCCAGCTCAGGTGTCCTGTGTGCCAGAGGCATCTGTGCATGTAACTCCCCTCCTGGGGCAGTCCATGACTAGTAAGCTGTAGGGTCAGTCAGATCCTTCTGGCCTTTGTCTCAGTGACCAGATACACACTTTGCACTAAGTGGAACTGGTCTCATTGATGGGATGGAAGGAGCTTGCCTGAGCATGCATTAATGCTCGCCTTGTGGAGCCCTGTTGTGGGACAAGACAGTTCAAATCGCAATCAGGCAGTCGTGGGAACTGAGCTTGATCGCCTGCATTCCTGATCTGCTGCAGGGAAATGGGAGATTCCCCATCCTTCACGTAGGCTTTTGGGCACACGATGTTCCTGTTCTAAGCAGGAATGTTTGAACTCTGGGAACACGGTTGAAGGCGCACAGCTTTTGTAGTTTGTCTGGGGCTTTTTTCCCTGATCTCTACCTGGCCTAGTGCTTCCCATCTGTGTTGGCAGAGGAAGAGAGGAGGGGTTGTGACTTGGGGCTGAGGACAGGCAGCCACAGTGATACACAGCAAAGCAGCTCAGCACTGGGAGACAACTCAACCTGCCTTCCTGTGTGAGGGGATCTCCTGAGCAAGGAGATCATGGAATCCCAGGATGGTCACTCTTACCGCTCCTCTCCAAAACCCCTGCTAGGGAAATGCTTTCCCCTTCCTTGTCATTCCCTGCCCCAAAGCACAGGGCTTTCTACTTTTACAGTTGAAAACTGCACCAGGACCCCATTGCAGGCAGCAACGAGGAGACCCCTTGAATTACAAGTTGTTATCACCCTGCAGCAAGCTCAGTGAGCTCAGGCAAGCACCGTCCTCACAAGCTCTCCCTCTGCTCTCCTGCCACAGCCCGGAGAAGACCTGCACATGGAGAAGTGGCCGAGCCAGAGCTGGTTGTGCCTGCGGCAGGGAGGGCTCCTCTGCTGCCCTCAGCAGTTTCTCTGCTCCAGGCCTGTCTTTGCAAGTCAGGACTTTTTAGAGCCATAATTTCCTTAGTGAGCTGCTGAAATGTCTGTATTCTGTTCAAGCGCAAATTGCCAGCATTCCCCAAGGGGCAGGCATCCACCTTCACATCTACAGCAGAAACAGTGGAAATACAGTACCAGCAAAACCATGAAGCGGCAGTCCTGACTCCAGGGGAAGCCAGGGTGATGCTGGAAGGGAACTGGAATACTGCCTTGCCTCACTTTCCCCTTTTGAACACTGGGGACAGAGTGTTCAGCATTTTAAATAACAGCAGCTTGTCCTTATCGCGAACCAAGCAAAGCCAATGCAGGTAAGACCCCTGGATCTATTAGGTACAATTTTAGCCATCGACTGAGGCTGAGAGTGGCCACCAAGTGCTGCCTTGTGGTGGCCAGTCTCTCTTCAAAGACATTGTGCCCTCAGTGGCTGCATCCTGCTACAGGGTGAGCCCCATCTCTGGCAGAGACAGAGCTCAGTGTGATCACTGATGCTATGAGCAGAGGAAAGTCAGGCTGCTTGTTTGAGCCCATAAGTGGAGATTTAAGATTCTCATAGGCAGCCCGGTTTGAAAGTCCTGGCTATAGTCTGTCATGCTATCAACCGTGCACCTTTTATGAGCATTTTACTCATTTCAAAAAGCCATCTGGGAGGGAAGAAATTATATATCTATATAAACATGATCTAAGGAGTGAGCACATTACAAATGGGAGCTGGGTCGAAATAAAACCTACTGCAGTGCTTAAGGACTATTCTAAATAGATTCACACAAAGCTTTGCTATTTCATAAAACATTAAAGAATTTAAATGACTTTAAATACATCTGTAGAAATACAGGCTATATTTTATTAAAGGTGTCAAGTCTGTCTAATCTCTCCTGTGTAAGATGTTCATTTTGCAGTAGCAAAGGCACAAAGATCATTAAGTCCATCTCCAGTGCTAGTGAAGACAGCCTTTGCCAGCTACCAAACTCTCTCCTCATTAATACTTTAACATTTGAGGTAATGCTGAGAAACTGTCCTTTGTCACAGACACCAGAGAGATTAGTAGTAAATCTTTTCAAAGAGAACTGCTGCATCCTTAGTATCCGAGGATTAGAATTGAAAATTGAACTAGTTCCAGTGCAAACGGCTGAGCAAAAATAGCAATGCAGCGGGACACAGCCACCAAATGTGTTCCCATCACCACTGAGACTTGGGAAATGGGGGTTGCTGGCCTATAAATGCAGATTTGGGGTTTCTTGTGACTCCAAAGGCTTCAGTGCCAGACAGGATGCTGGGCTAGACAGATCCAGTCTGACCCAACATAGTAACGTTTGCACTTTGGAAAACAACAAGGTAAAGCCCTCAGGACAGGCAGGGTACAGAGGAGCCCTAAGGGCAGATCGGAAACAGTCGCCTTCTGTTAGGGATAAATCTGACCTGGTGCCCGCAAAAAGCAAACAGCAAAACCTTCAGCTTTACCCTCCAACTGCCTTCTGCTTCTGCATCTGCCTTTAGAGAGAGAGTGTCAAAATGTGGAGGCTAACTCAGAGGTGAAGTGATAAAACCAGCATAGCCTCCCCCAGAGCTGCAGAGGAACCAGCTCTCCTGGCATCAGTGGATGCAATGGGGCATCTGCAACAGCGCAAGGGCCCAGGGTGGGAGAGGGGAGGAAGGCAGACAAGGTCCTTGCTCCAGATAGACATTGATCTGTGCAGATATCATCGAATCGCAGAATGGTTTGGGTTGGAAGGGACCTTAAAGCTCATCCAGTTCCAACCTCCTGCTATGGGCAGGGATGCCTCACACTGGAGCAGATTGCTCCAAGTCCCATCCAACCTGGCCTTGAAAATTGCCAGGGATGGGGCAGCCACAGCTTCTTTGGGCACCCTGTGCCAGTGCCTCTGCACCCTCACAGTAAGGAACTTCTTCCTTATGTCTAACCTGAACTTCCCTGTTTCAGTTTAAGCCCATCACTCCTTGTCCTATCACTACAATCCCTGATGAAGAGATCTCAGAATGGAACAGAAAGAGGTAACCCAGTGGTTGGTGGCAAACCCAGAGAGCACTGGAAGATCACAGAGGATACCGGAGCTGCTACAGCAACACAGTGCAGGATCCTCTTGAGGGACACCAAACCCACAGGAGGACAGTTAGTGATACGACAACAGATGTTCTACCACAAGGACAACAGGGGGGAGAAAGCAATCACACACAAAGATGGCACTCCAGTGCTTGCATGTATGTCTTTAAATATAAAATCCAGATTTGAAATGTTTTGGTGTGTGATCTCATAATGAATTTCCTCCCTACACATTTTATGACCCAAACCCAAAGCGCACTGAAAAGCATTTGAATGAAGCAAAATATGTAAATGGGAAAGATGAGCAAGGAAGCTTGCAGACTGCAAATGAAAGAGCTGTAGGAGGTACACAGGAAAGAGGTGGGGAAATAGAATCTACCAACAACACTAAATAGTAACAGCATTTGAAAGTGTGGCTGAGATCCTGCACTGGCTCTGCTTGAGTGAATGGCCCATGGAGGGAGATAGATGCCATTCAGAAGGGCATAGGACTGCTGCTGCAAGACTTAGAGGAGAAAGTTATGGCTTTATTTTCCTACCCTAGTGGGTCAGCCTGTCAGATGAATCATTTTATATTGCCCTGAAGTGAATGGTATTGGCATTTGGCCACCAATTCAGTTGCAGCCTTGAACTCTGCTTTCTCTTGCACTTAAGGTGAAGCAGATTTATTCTCAATTCACCACAGATCTGCAATTCAGTATTTCTTTGTAGGATGCCTGGTTCATGGGCAGCGATGCTGGGAGTGCCAGGGGTTGGTTTTGGATCCTACATTGATTGCAAAGGAAGGCTTGGTTGCGTCAGATTCCTTTTGGTCACATTTGCTATGTGGTATACACAAGAAGTGTCTGTTAGGAGGCAATGAAAATACCACTGAGGTTGCATTAACGTAACTAATAGCTGTGTTAATAAATGCCATATAATAAGAAGGAATATTTTCAGCCAGGTCCGAAGCTATGTCAAAAATCCATTTGATTAATGAAATCCATTTCTGTCTGAATGGGACTTTCATAATCAACTGACAATCCATCTGTGTCCTGTTCTTGCTGGGCGCATATTTGCAGCTCAGCTTTTGAAGATGTATGTCACAACATCTGCTCTCTGGTTGGCCTTTTCCATAGCTTGCTTGGTGGGAGATGCTGGAGGTCTCCTGCAGTCCTTCATCCCCTTTGGAGATCGGAACAACAAGCTGAAGTCACCCAGAAGCTGCTGCAAGGTGTGCACACAGAGGCTCACTCCACCTGTGCTAGTAAATGGCTCAGCACCAGCAGAACACACACTGTGCCAGAGTAAGCAGATTGATACCCTTTTCTTTTCATTACAAAGAAACAGTATCTCCAGAACCACCCACATTGTGCATTTGTTGCTGCCATTTACCCAGTCTGACCCTTTTCGCTGGAGACAGGAAACACTGGAGCAACTCCCCTGCATAGCAGCACTGGATCCCTTGCATCTCCCCAATGAACCATTGCAGTTTCCCTAACAGGGACAAGCAGGTTAACTAGAGACACCCTGATCATGCCTACCACAGGGTTTTATAGTCCTCCCTGACAAAAGAGCCTAAAAGCACACTTAACATCATCCACACACCTCCTTTTTTCTGTTTTCCTATGAGAATGTCAGAGGCATAAATGTGTCCCAAAGCTTGCTTTCATCCACACAGACTGGCTGCTTCCCTACCTGTGCCTTTCAAATGATGGGGTTAGTTATGTTATAGCATATTTCCTATCTGACAGCTATGATTTCATCCACCAACCTGAAAAAGGGATAATTTCTTTAGCATCAAATTGTACTTCCTGGAATTGCCAAGGTTGGATAGGGGCGCAAATAACAGCAAATGGACAGGAAGTCTTGGATTTAGGAAAAAATCCACTTGTTAATCAACTCTAACAGGGATAATCCATTGAAAGCAGGTGTATGTGCCTCTTGCTAAGTTCCAGTTTGAGTTCTATTGATACGTATTTGGGATTCTGCAGTGATTGAATGGCATGACCTGTACAGTGATAAAAGTATCATCCATACTGTATTGTCCTGCAGGCAGAGGGTGCATGGAGGAGCTAATTCAGTGCTCCTGTTAAACTTCCATGTGCTGGCCAGATGCTTTTATAGGAGCAGCAGTGAATCGGTGCTGCTGTGATCTGCTAATTGTTTTGACACCATGGGAGTTGAAAAGAGCTGGTGAACACTTGGCTCCACTGAAATGTGTGTTTTAGTTAAATGACCCCAGGGATGATCAGAGTCAATTTTCCTGCCTATGTCTGCTGCCTTGGTGCTTGAGGTGGTTCTGGTCAGTGCTATAGAAAACAAACGAGTATTTAGTTAGTTCTTCCTGCATAACACACAAAGAATAGGAGTGCCTGTTCAAAGCCAGAGGCTCCAGCTCAAGGAGCCACTTAAACAGCTGCCCTAATCAGGACAGCACTTGAGTGTATGCATGCTTATCTGTAAGCGCGTGCTTGAGTTTCACTAGTCTGCATGGAGTTCACACCCAGATGCAAGCGTCAGCACATACTGAAGTGCTTTTCCAAGATGTTTTCCAGAACCAGCACCTAAGTGAGAAAAATGACTGTGTCACGTTTGACCACATTTGGATATACTGCTGCTGCTTTTGCAACTGCGAGGAAAGCCCGACAAACCTCGTTTCCTTTCAGGTCTGATAGATTCTATTCCACTTATCCCCCTGCTCTCTCCTCAGATATCCAGGGAAGGGAAGGACTTTTGGTGTGGAAGACAACCTCCATTCACTTCTCATTCAGGTGAGGGTTGAAGGACAGAAGAATGTTGGCTCTTGGAAAGAATTTGTTTCAGACTCATCCATTAAAATCAGTGTTTTTCTACTTGCACAGTTGGCTTGTAATGACTCCCAGGAGTTTCTCTCCCAGAAGTGAGGTCAAATGTATTGACTTTTCTTTCTTTCCTCGCAGCTTTTCAACACTGGACAAATGATTGTTTTGATAATTAAACTTTCCCAAATCGAAGGCACAGCAGTCATAAGCAAGGACTCTGCCTCTATGAGCTCGATGAACTTGCAGCCTGCTGGGGAGTGAGCGTCCTTCATGAGCAGGAAAGGTGTTCATTAGGGATATTTTCAGACAAAAATGGGGAATTAATGGAATTACCCTGTCTTCTATTCTACCCTGTTTTGACTCTTGGTGGGCTACTTGTTGCAGTTGGCAGAATCATGCTGTTTCTTAGACTGGCTAAGCATGGCACGGTGGAATTAGCACATGGAGAATGCTTCCACAAGATCAAGGGTGAGTGAATTAACTTCAGCCAGAGATGCTACAGTAAAGACTAGGGAATACAAGGATTCAGAAGAGATATTGCTCTTACAGTGGCAAGATATATGTCAACAGATTACAGAAGTGATTAGGAAGATCTTCCCTTCAGCTGCAGCTGTGAAACACCTGGATGCAGCCAATGCTTGCATGCCCGTAGGACCCAAGGCTATTTTGCACTAAAGAAGTTCAAGAAGTTCTCTTTCTGCTTTCACCTTTGTTACTCTACCTTTGCAGAGCAAGGCTGGGGTCAGCTCAGCATCCATCCATTCAAAGCTGTGTCAGAGTCCCACAAGGCAGAAAATCCCTGATTCCATCTCCAGGAGAGCTGCCTCCTCCTGCAGAGACTTAACCTTTTACAACCTCATCCCTCATCTTAATTAGGCCTCTCAAATGAGGGTTACCTGACCAATATGATTCATTTCAACCTCTCTATCCTGGTAGCAGTGGAAAGGCTGCTCAACCACAGTTAACCTAAGGCATTTTTGGATGCTCTCCTCAGATGGTCTGAAAGCTGAAGCTAGGAAAATGTACACTAAAACCAAGATGCTTTTTTTATTAGTAGTATTTCTAGCAGTGACCATAATTAATCATTGGAAGAATTTGCCAAAGTTATGGTAGATTTTTCCATCAGTGAAATTTTGAGGTCAGGATGGAATGCTTTTCCATGCTGTGGTTCAAACGGGAATCATTCCAGAGAAGTCTTATACCCCAGGAATATGAGATGATCATAACCACTTAAAGTTTACGAGACCTAGAGGAGGATGCACTAAAGTCATCCAGGTTTCAATCCAGAAGATGGGCTCTGAAGTTGAGAGATGCAGCTGCAAGAGGTTCCAGAGGCAGGGGCTCCAGGGTGGAGGTAGAAGAACAGGTCCTCTTCAGCACTTGGACCCTTATAATTCAATGGAGAGGGTGCCTCCAGACCCGAAACCAGATAGAAAGAGCCTATTGTTCTTCAGTCTATCTGTTAGCATTTTCTGATTTACTTCAGCTCTTTCTTCTCAGCAGTTTAAAGAGGCAAAGCATTTTCTTCCCAGCCCCAGGCAGAGCTCCCGTCTCCATCTTACTCTCCCTCAGACATACATAGTCTTTGGGTTTCTAGTCCCTAATTTCATGAGAAACTAGTGAAAGGCTGATGCTGCTGCCTGAGACTAGGAAGAATCAAAACATGCCCGTGGGAGGTGATGGCTCTGTGGCTGGTTTACCAGTGGTTTCAGTAAACATGTGTTTATAGACACCCCTTTCAACCCTGTTGGCTGCTGTGGGTTTTCTTGGTGTGGTGGAGGGTGACACTATATGAAAGAGTCTCAGTTGCACGGGAAGATATCCAACATCTCTTCTGATGCAGGGACAGATTAGAAGAAAATACCCGCATTGTCTGAACAGGATATCCTTTACAGGGCGAGCAAACTGCTATAAATGGATGAGGACACCTTGTTCTGAATGAATCACACCTCTGTTTTCACTTTGCTGCCTCTCTGCTCTGGCCCCTTGAAAACATTATTCCTTCAAGACCTCTTGACATTGTCACTAACTGCAGATTGCTCTTGTTTCGTACACAGGAAAAGTCACTTTTGGAGGAGCAGTTGGGTGAAAGAAGATAGACTTTCCTACACTGAGGAATAACTTCCCATAAATCTGACTGAGCACATTCATTTGTCTTGCAAGCCTGCCTCAAGCCCCCAGTATTTCTGCTCATCAAGGTCACATCTGTTCAAACGCACACAGGAAAGCTGAGCTGCCCACTGGGGAAACATTGATTTGTGAACCTGTATTGCAACAGCCTGAGCAATTAATATGATCAAAACATCCCATTCCGTGTCATTATTATAGACCTCATAATATTTATTTTCATTACTTATGACTTGAAAGATGAAAGGGGCAGCGGTGGCTCTGGGGTATGGCTGCAGGTGGAAGAACCCTCTCTTATCTGCCTACAAGCCCCAAAATGACAACCAGTTCTGAGAGAGGCTGATAGATATTTCAGTAAAGTCTTGACGCCTCTGTTGTTAGTTTCCAGCTGAAATGTAGATGATGCAGGTCAGGGCTTCAGAACAGCTGCTCTTGTACAGACCAAAGAGACAGAAGCACACCACAGGACACGTGGGTATGGTGGGATCCTGATCACCTTCTCTCTGACCGTATTTTCCCAATATTTTCAAAGTGGAGGAAACGTTACCCAGCAAAAAGATCTGTCTTTGAGATGACAAACACTGGTCTCAGCCCCTTCACTCTCCTGCAGCACTGCCGACAAAACCATCCTCTTGGCTTCAAACTTAGACAGGGGAAGTTCAGGTTAGATATAAGGAAGAAGTTCTTTACTGTAAGGGTGGTGAGGCGCCTGCACAGGTTGCCCAGAGAAGTGATGAACACTCCATCTCTGGCAGTGTTCAAAGCCAGGTTGGGCAGAGCCTTGGGTGACATGGTCTAGTGTGAGGCATCCCTGCCCATGGCAGGGGATTGGAACTGGATGATCTTAAGGT
>WYDI02025907.1:0-28152 GCA_009867235.2 Psittacus erithacus | reverse complement strand
GTTCCCAGACCAAAAATCAAAAACACAGCACTGCACCAGCTACTAAGAAGGAGAAAAAATGACTGCTACTGCTGAACGCAGGGCACATTTATGCATCTCAAGGGGTATCAAAACTTTTCGAGTGGCTGCGCATGTACTGAGACTGAGCTGATTGCCAGCATGTTTCCTGATCTCTCTTTCCAGGTCGTATCTTTTTCCTGTGTACTGAGGGCATTGATTGCTTCTTGGGATGAGATCAGACTTTTGTTTAACAAATTTCCTGTTGTTGTGGGGACCAGAGCAGGAACGATGTTCAGTTTCGTCAGTGTTCTTCCTGCAGTGCGCTACCAGGCTCTGGGGCTCTTGCTGCAACTCTAAACCTTGCCGATATTTTTTGAGAAGTGTTTTACAGCCTGTGGTGATATTTGGAGCCCTTCAGAGCTCAATAGCTATAGTGCAGATATCTTAGATTGGAGCAAACAGAACTCTTGAGCAAGATGAGTAGGAGGTGATTTAAGGAGGAAACTTCTTTTTTTCCCTCTGCATCAGGTGTGAATGATGCTTGATGTCTGATGGGTAGGGTTGGGACATAGAATGCAAAAAGACAGCTCCTGCCTACTTTTTCTGGTATGAACAACCTAAAACAAAAGAAAGGAAATAAAAAGGCCTGTCAAGCCAGCAATCAGAACAGACTGGGATCTTGCCTCCACCCCTGCTGCAGTGGAGGATGGGGTTGGTGGTGTGGGCGCTAAAGAGCAGGCTATGCTTTACTAAAACCTGGTGTTGTGCACATGTTCCCTTCCCTCCTTCCCTCATCCTGGCTGGTCCCAGAGGGTGAAACCTCCCCTGGCAGAGCTCACCTGAGCCTTGGTACCTCCATGCTTACCTGCCAAGGTTGTGCGCATGCATTAAAGACATGATAACCCCACCTGAAGCAGGACCTGCAGCTCTAGCAGCACTGCAATGACTGGAAACAACCAAACACTATCTAAAAGCAAACCTATGTTTTGAGAGGAATATATGGTAAAATCTTGCTAAAAATCAGCAAATTCTGAACTGGGGTGTGGGATGGTCCTTTCTGAAGGTTAACCAGAAATAGGAGAGGGAGGGAAACTGTGTGCCTGTCTGTAGCATTAGAGTCAAAATACAAAAAAGATGGAGGGGAACTGTGCCATAATTAATCTACCAGGATGCTATAGATCTCATTTCACTGTGCTACAGTAATAACTAAATGAAAATCCAGACCATGGCTGAGCACATGAAGAAATAAACAGTTCCTGTGTATTTCAGAGAAGAATGAATTTCATGTTGCTGTGGTTCCCAGTGGTTCCTGAGTTTACTTGGGATACGGTTGTTATCAGGATAGTGCATTCTTTAGAGATGAACTAAAGTTGTTTTTGTTTTGAAATTGCATACTTCTATCATCATCAATACCCCAAGCAAGACACTTTGTAAACTTTTCTTGTATTGCAGCTTTATAATGACAAACCCAGGTTAAAACAGAAATATGAAATTTAGAAGGTCATGAAGTACTGCCCGTATCTTTTGGGGTATATTCTCTGGTTCCTCTGAGAGGATCTTTAACTCAATGCTGTGGAATTCTGGTGCCTCCAGAAGTGCCTCATCTGAGAGATCACTTAAAAACTATGTCTCCCTAGGGAAGAGAAGAAGTATCTTATACACTTCTAGTGCTGTTTATTATTATGAAAGCTAATGGGAAAATCAGGTTTGGAAAAGATATTATGTAGATTTGTGCTACTAGAAATCTAGCATTTTTATAAGGAATTTTAATCCTTTCTGCTATGGGTCTCCTGTCCCTTTCGGTGTGCCTGCTGTGGGCTCTGTCTGTATGGAGGCAATGGAAATAATGTGAAAATCCAAGCAGGGATTTGGTCCCTTCTGCTGACCTGACCAACAAAGTACAGCAAAGACTTACACAGGCTGTTGGTCATCTTTAGATCAGATTTCAAAGTCATGTGTAAAGAATTTAATAAAATGAGTTTCATAAATGTTATAATATAAAAGTGATCTTTCATAAATTCTATAATCTTGTTGCTGTTGGGATTGTTTAAGAATTGTAAATGAAAATATTTCCTAATATGTTTATATACTCCACATTGCATTTGTTTCTATCTAGGGCATATTTCTGATTGCCTGCACTTGTGTGTGCATTCATCACCACGACAGCTGAGGTTTTTGGAGGACCAGTCTGTTTCAGCAAACTCAACCAGGTAGGAAAGGAAGAATCTGCGAATATCGCTGCAACTCTCACATGTGACGGGATTAAATTCATTTAATCTTTTAAGAGAAAGGCTTAGGCTTTCTTCTATAGATTCCTCTTAAATGGATCATTCATCTTGCTTGTCCACTGTATGCTTCAAAAACTAGGAAGAATTAGGAAATAATTCCTTTTTTATTCTTTTTTAGTTGTGGCAAGACTTGAGCCTTTATGACCATTTTACCTCTTCCTCCTACATGACATGGGCATCTGAGGCTTTGGGGACAATAAAACTGTAAGAAAGAGGTATGTTCTGTGTAACTTGATTAGCAAGTCAGTCGCTGTGTGTCTGTAGCACTGCCGAAGGATCTGTGTGCCAGTTTGTCTTCATAGTCAGCAACACTTAGCAGGAATACGCTCATTTATTCAGACTGCTTATGTACCTCTGGTATAGATGCTTTCTTTAACCAGCAGATCTTGAAATCTGTTTCACAACCACTCTTTCCTCTTATATGTGTTGCTTGCCAACTATAATTAATGGACTGAGTTTTATAGGCAATGCATGAGCATGTTCTCTCTCTATATATGCCCTGATTCTGGCAAAAGTTGCATTGCCCAGGTCTCCCTATGAACTGTATTTCTGTATGAAATCCTAGCATGCGTGTGTGTACTGAGATGGCTGTTGGAAACTTATTTTTAAAGCTTTATCGCAAGCCAGAATATTCTGAAACTTGGCATACTGCTTTTGGAGTGGGTTTCATTTAGTTAAATCGGGGTCTGTCTCATGCTCTCTTTTTATAGCCCGGGTTCCCTAGGGTAGAGGGAAGTACCTAATTGCAAATCTGTCTTGCCAAGTACTTGGCAACTAGAGCTTCCCCCCACAATGGAGTTTGTCTCTAGAGCAGATAACGTCCATTTGGAATAACCTGATATTTTAGGCTAAAAAAGGGCAGAGTTTTGAAGAACGGTTTAGAGGTTAAACTCAAGTATGTGCAACACACTTATTTGTTTCCAGACCCTGTGGATACAATACTTTTTTAACATGTCATTGCTTGAAAAGTGTATCCTGTAGCAGTCTTGACTCTATAGTTTTTACTTTCTCTTGCATTTCATGCTTTCCCACTGTTGGTTTAATATGGCATTATAGAATATTTGCATCAACAATCAGACTGAGAAAACATTTTGTACCTATGTAGCACTCAAATATCTATTTCATTTTCAAGAAATGCATGTGCTTTATTTGAATCAGGTAGAGTGCGAGAGTTTGAGAGGTACTTTTATGCCTTTGTGTATGTTACAGAGATCTGGCATCTGGGTCAGGGTTTGCAGTATGTGCATACCAAGGAGCCCATATCAGCAAAGCAGAGGTGCCGGCAGAATTCAGGGCCTGCAGTTACTGCTAGTTAATCCTGTAAATCTGCAATACTGCAGAGTCAGTACAGGCCCCACTCGAGCAGAAACCTAAACATCTGTTTAACTTTAGGCATGTGATTTAAGCTTCTCACATGTGAGCTGCTAAGTAAAAGGGAGGCTGGTTTGTTTGTAATCACTGTCCTGAGCACTTTACTTCATAAGGTTGTGCTGGCGAAGCACTTTTCAAGCAGGAGGGAGTTTGTTCCCTACCTTCAGACTGTCTTTTCATAGTGTGGCAAGACATAGGCATGCAGTACCAAAATTTCTCTCTTCCTTTTCTTTCTCTTTTCTGTCTCTCCATATGTTAGGTTTGCAGAGTGGGGGCAACCTTGGGTGCCCCAGCCTAAAAGAGAGCTGTAGCTTGTTCATGTGAGTCTCCAGTCTGGACAATCAAGGGATGGGGACTGCAGGGTGGCTGCGTGCACACCTGCCCCAGCGTACAAATAGCCTACAAAATGCTCTGAGAGCTCTCATTTCACATTGAGGTAGGGTGGTGTGCTCAGTAATACTTTAGTGCGTAGGCTGACCAGTATTCCTGCAGATATCTGAGATATCTGGCCGTGAAAACTTGCAGTGGGCTTGTTCCTTCTACTCCTCCAAGCTACGGAAACAAATTGCTCTTCCTTTTGGACTGATTTCCATTCCCATTTCATTTTGTTGCTGCTCCTCCTGTGTGTTTCTCTCACCTATTTTCTTCTGTTTTTTTGCCTGTCCAGACTCTTCCTGTACTCATGCTGATTATTAGCTGGAATAGACTCTGTAGAAATATTCTATGCATTATTTATAATGAAGGTCTGAATTAAAATCTCAGTTGTGCCAGCAGGGTCATAGGGAACCTCTTGAGAAGAACTATGGCTGAATATGTTCAGAGGAGATGACATTCTTGCCCTGACACCGGTGTGATAACTGAAAAACTACTGACAAAATAGCAGTAGTCAGTTGAACACTTTTGGTTGAGCTCTGTTCTCCCAGACAGTGGAAACTGTTGATTTGTTCCACTCAAATGAAAGGACACAATGTGGAGGCCTCTTCTGACTCTTTGGTCACCAGCAAGTTTGGAAAAGCTAAATATTCCTCCTATGCTTAGGTCTGGTATACTTAATTATGCATTATCTATTTGATAAACTCATTTTTGGGAAGATGAGTGTAGAAATGAAAGGAAGGGTGCAGAGAGGAAACACGTTTTGCTTATTGGTGTTACAAAGACTTCATTCTGAACCAAGGGAAATATGGCTTAACAAATGTCATGTTTCTGTGAACCGACCAACAGAAAGATCTCCCTCTATCTGTGTATGGGGATGTTAATGACTCATTACAGCTTGTTTGATAGGAGTTGGAATTTATTGTGGTATCTGGTAGCATCCATCCTTCAATTCTTCATCTGTTTTGATAAGGAAAAAATCCTGCGCTGCTGTATCCAGCTCTGTTCCTCCTGATAAATAAGCTGCATATCTCTAAAAGCCATCTATTACCCTCTGTTTGTCAGTTTTATAAACTGGAAAAGATTAGTGGGAACAGAAAGAGAGGATTGCTGATTATCTGAACCAGTGTTAACTATTGAAGAACGATTTCTTCTGCTGGGCCATAAGCAGTGCCCTGGAAGAGCTGCCCTCTTGGTAACCACTACCTCAAGAGCCTGTGGCCAGCAAAGCTCCTCCTCTGCACCCACAGCTCCCTTACTCAGTCATGCAGGTCGTTTTAAACTGTGCCAGCTCCAGTGCTTTTGGGATCATGAGTTGCCTCTGCCCCAGACACTGAAACTAGCAGAGGTAGCTTAGCACTATGTCCTCCTTTCCTTCATCTCTTCCTTATCAGACTTCCAAAAAGTGATGGGCATGGGATGCCTGCCATCCAGGCACATTAAGCTGCAGAACAACCACAGCCATCTAGAGCTGACCTACTCCAGCCCTGGCATCTGACAGTGCTTTATGAAACATACATGCACACAAGAACGAGGCCATGAAGCCATCTCAGGGCACTGCTGGTCACTGTAGTCCTGCTCTCCAAAAGGTGAGTGCTCCTCTGCCACTTTCTGTAACAACTGCAGGTGTTGTGCTACCTGAATTTTCTGTTGACCTCTTAATTTACCGTAGTCCTTTTTTTGCAGAAGCTTTTACAAAATACTTTCTCATAATTCCCAGAAAAATCATGAGGAGGAATTATTTTCCAACTGCAGTTTGTTGCACTGGAAGATACGAAATAGATCTGCTGGGATTAACCCAAACAACACGCAATTGGCTGAATCACAGCACTGAATTTCTCCCCTGAATATTCTGAGGCTTCTTTGAACACTGCAAATTAGCATTTCACTTCGACTGATACCAGCAATAGGAGATGAGTGATGTTAACATTTGAAAGTTGTGTCGTAAATCTAATTTTCAGGTTTGCATACCAACGCTTAGCATGTGGTGCTGCGCTTAAAACTGTCATATGGATGTTGTAGCTACAATTTAAATGTGTGGTATATCTCAGCATTTCATGGCCCTGAGACACAAGTCTTAGAGGTAAAACTAGTGGGTTATAAGCATGATGGTACAGCTTCCTCTTTTGAAAAATAAGTACATATTTGTCATAAGTATGAATAAGTGCATGTGTGTCATATTTGTCACTCAGTATCATCTCACAAACTGTGACTGTGGTCAGTGAGCATGTGAAAAAGAATTGGTTTGGTAAAGGAATTTTAAGTTTTCACCTCACATTTTACTGGGAGGCTGTAGGCAGACTCAAGCATGTCCAGATGATACTCTCATCTCCAAGGATCAATATGTAGTCCTAAAGGGGGTGTGAGAGCAGGACCTGTATGGTTCAGCAGCAGTCAGCTGAAGTGGCACAGTGATGTCCTGTCAAATCCATGAGGATTCAAAATGGGCAGAAACAGTTTTATTAAACAGCTTTATGTGTTCTGTGAAATTTGTAGGTGATGGATCTTCATGGGAATGTTTCAAGGAAAAGCGCTAGATTAAGTCTCATTTTATAAGCTCTGACAGAAAGCCAGGGAATGCAGTTCTGGAGCACTACAGGTCCAGTGTATTTGCATAAACATCCAAAATAATTTACCAGGGATTCTGCAGTCCTCATTTTGCTGGCTATTGGGAGACTTACTGTACATCAGTCATAATGCATCAAATTAATCAAATCATTGATTTTTAGCAAACAAAAAGCCTAGCAATCAGGAGGTAACTCGAACCTCTCCGCCCTGCCAGAATGGGCTGCCTGTAAGTGAAAATTCCACAATACTGTGATTCTTTTTAACAAAGGCAACTGGGGTAAGTACCTATAGATCCAAACTACACACTATTTTTTCATGAAGCAACTGCAATGAATGTGACTCAAGTTACAGAGTTAGTTACAAGCAGACCCACAATGGAAAACATATGCCAGGTTACACATGTGAACTATCCCAGCAGACGATAACCACTGGGCTATAAGCTGTATGCAGGACAGTTCTGTGCTGTGGTGGATCTACTGGGGTAAACTACCCTGATTCAGTCCATTAAACCAGAAAGTACTAAAGGGACAAAAAGATTCCTGATCTGAGCCCACAGGAATGGAAAGTACAGGAGATTTTATCAATGAGCTGCCTCCTGCTAAACGTGACCCATAGCATTCATTAAACCAAATTATATAACCTTTTCTCATAAAACGGGAATTTCCTTAAAATATTCCCATTTTCAGGCTACATCCTATCCCTTCATATGAAGAAGTAACACTAATTATGCATTATTTGTTACAAGTAGTTTGTTCATGCCATATAAAAGAGATGGATTGAATAGTCACTGTAGGTAAAGCACTCCTCAGCACTAGTATTTTTGGAACAAAGGTATAATTAGGGCTTAGATCAAAATCTGACTCTTCTGACAACTATGGAAGAACTTTCTGCAAGAAAGCGAATAACATGTAACAAAACCACCCTCTTCCTTGCCATAGCCCCACAGGAGGATTTAAGTCTTTCCAGAAATGGAATAAACAATACTCTGGAGATACTCAGGAATGTTATTAGTGGTTAGTTTTTAACATGATATGCTAAAGCATTGTATAGGGATAAAATTCCTGCAGAGCCAAAGGACATGAAAGTGAAAAGGGCTGAGTCATGGAGAGGCAGAATTAAGTATACAACAGGCACATTTAAAACCCCTCTGTTATCTGGGTTATGCTGTGCCTTCCTGTTGCAAGATACCGAATTTACTGGACCCTCACCTCAGTGGTACCGGAATACTTTTGTTCCCAAAGTAGCAGGGCTGTATATGCTGGCCTTCAGAAGCATATGATCAAAGGGATTATCCAATTTCCACCGTGTGCCGGCTGCCAATTTAAATATTTACTACCCCTTGAATTGGCCAGCTAGGAACGCAGCAGCAGAGAGGAGTATGAACCACGTATGTACTGCCACTGACCTGGTACATGTTCTGCCCTCTGGAAAAGGGACAAGAGGAATTTGAAGTGAACATTCTGTGGCTACATTAGTCGAAAAACTCACTGCTTTAAAAAAAACCCCAAACATACAAACCCAAAGAAATTAAGCCCCACTTACAACTCTGCTGCAGTAAGAACACTGCCTGAGTAATGCCTCGGAGAACTGTCCCTTCTATAAGCCTAACAACTGAGATCTATTGTTTCATTATAGGAAAGGAATTCATGAAGCCATTAATTTCCTTTCAAACACTGTTGTTCTATGAGGTACACTCAGTAGTTGGTAATTTTCTCCTCGTAGCTGAAGCAGCTTTGAAATGTGATGATAAACTGAACAAATGGGAGAAAAGTGGCTTGGGTTTTTACTTCTGTTGTGCTCTGCCTTCAGAAGGCAGGAAAATTTCAGGTGTGCCTGCTAAATGCAAACACTTTCTTTTCCATGTGTTAGCTAGTTCAGAGGAACCTACCTCTTCATCACCAACAAATCATTGAGGCAAGCTCTAAAGATTTTGTGGTTTTCTTTGTATTTTGCAGCCTGGTAGAAAGTAACAGTCAAAGATGCTAAGAAAATAACACATTTTTGTAAAGGAAGTATTTTCTTGCTTAGCAGTCATATCCAAAATGAACTGTTCAACTGCAGCTAGAACAGATTAGAGTCCACTGTGAGTTCGGTGTGTGTTTTATTCCCGCAAAACCACACTGCACCAATTGCTAGATTACCCATGTCAGAGGCGCTCTGCAATGAAAATCTCCTTCCTGTTCTACCTTAAGGTCCAACATAGCTCCTGACCATAGGAACTTGGCTGGATATTGGGCAGTTATGGAAACACTTTAGGATCCCACCACACCTGGTGGTCTCACGAGGCTACTTAAGGATAAAGGGGAGCCTTTTGCACCTGCACAGGAAGTTTCAGCTGCATATTGGTTCCACATTGCTTTTACTTTCTGGAGAGCAAGTATCTAAACTCTGCCTATGGCAAATACATGAAATAAGGAGCATACTGATTATTTTCAGAAAGAACAGTGATGCCTCATTTATTTTTTTTCATCCACATACATTGAGTCCAATCTCAAAAGTGATCTGACTACAAACTCAATAGAATTTAGTTTCATTTATCCACTATTATTAGTATTAGCCAGAAAAACTTCATTGTTGTCTTGCAGGTGTTTCCTCAGCCACTCTTTAATAAGATGCCCTCCTGTTTGCTAGCTTTGATTTACAACTAGGCAAAATACCGTAACTTAATGCATGCCACAATTTCCTAACCTGGTCTGGCTTAGCACTGAGACTAATCTAGTGTTCTCTCTGGTAGATACACAGATTTATTTAATTTGCTCCCAGCATTCTGTTCTCAGGATTTTAGGTATCAGTTTCTCTTCATCCTTCCAAGTCCGTGCTGCTTTTTGCTGCTGTTTTTGCTTTCTTTCCAATTCATTAATATCATTGCCATAGCACAGTGGCCAGCACCTAACAGTAACCCAGCTGTGGCCTCACCACCACTGAACATGGGCTGCAGCAATGGCATTTCTACGCAGTTTCTTCTAAATGCAGCTCTAATGGTAGGGGATTCACATCCAGTTTATAAACATCTCAAATAGTGTAATTAAACTTTAAAGGAATATGGTACTTGGCTCTTCCCTATGGCTTTGAGGGATTCTCAGAACCACAGGGGAGAGCAGCAGAAACTCGGTGACAACCACTGCTCACCTCTAATATTTCCTTAATTCTTTCTCCATTGAGAGTCTATTGCATTTTACTTCTGGCTTTCATTCTTTTGTAGAGTGCTACATTAAGTATTTCATAAGCATATGCTTGTTCAAACAAATTATTCTTTTCACTTTATCCTTCTCCCAGAAAAAAAAACCCAACCAAACCTCTCTGGGTCTTAACCTATTTATTATTTAACCTATTTAATAGGTATAGGGAAGCAGGAATAACAATGTGTTCTTCTAGCACATTATGGAACATACAAAGCTTAGAATTGTTCCTCACAGAATTCTGTTTACCCCAAAAGTTTTGATAAACACATCATCAGCAATGATTTTTCCCTGTTTGGCTGTTAAACTGAAGCAATGGCAATGTTTGCAGTGCCTGCTGCAAGGAGCTGCTCAGTGCTGCGCCTGGCAGGGAAGCTTGAAGAGCTGAAGCCCTTTAGAAGGCTCAACAATAGATAACATATGTTTGCTTCTTGTCAGCCAGTGCTCTCATTAGACCATAGACAGCGTGAGTGAACATAGAAGGAAACAATACATCTGGAGACACTGGCAAGACAGTATTGCTTGCCAAATTTGGCCACAGTTCCTTTAGACAAATAATTTCTCAGTGACGTGCTGTGTTTAAATTACATAAACAGCAAAAATGACCAAGAGCTGGCCCCTGGGGCTTGTGGGCTTCAAGAGTTTTTGCAATCAATATTCTGACATTTGCAAAGATTCTTCTCCAACAGCTGATGCCAGGAACAGAGCAATGTTACCCCTCCTTTGTGTGTTTTGAAGGGTCTGAATAGACTGAAATGATGTCTCTACAGCCCCAGTCCTGGTCAGGACCCTTGCACTATCAGTACCACCAGCTCATATGAGATGACTTATATAAGTTATCAAAGCAATGGTTTGTAACCTCTTATAGCAACTCCATTAGCATTTCAAGAAACGCACATGGAAAAACACTGTATAAAGTTTCAGTCTCCAGAATTATCAAGGGGTTTAGAGTAACTTTTGCTAAGCATAATATAACTTACTTTGCACATTGAATGTATGGGGTTATTGGTTGGTTTTCCTATTTAGGACCAGAAAATAGCTCCTAACTCTGTGGTAAGATTTCCTTGATAATCAAGATACTTCCACTTTAACAGTTATATACACTAGAGCTATAGGAAAAGTGTTTCTATCACTGAGGAATTTATGCAGGAAACAAAGGTGCATGATTCTTCCTGAACACCAACATCCCACAGGAAGACCTTACCTGACTTTTTTATAGAGCATCTCTGGACAATCTTCTGAAGTTATAAAAACAAATCCTTTATTTAAAAGATACTCTTTTAAAAAAATCAAGTTTCCATAACAGAAATTAAACCTACGCACATCACATGAGACATTCTGAAGGCAGGAGTTGTTGAATATTGACAGTTACCCATGGCACTGAGGAAACATGGGCTATGCAAAATTAGTAACTGCATTTATTACTATTGCCTGCGTAGGAAAGTCCAGACAGGAACAAGAAATGCACTTTTAAAACAGTTATGCTTTCCTTTTGATGATACAACCCTCAGCACCTGGCTCCTCCTCAAGCAACACTCCCAAAGAAACCCTGCTCTCTGAAAACAGTCAAAATGAACACACTTTGTTCCACTGTCAGTCCCCCATGTAAAAATGGGGAACAAGGCAGAGAGATGTAAGTACGGCAAAAAGTCTCTCAAGCACTTTCATATTTCAGTCATACCTTAAGGCAAGTTTGTAAATTTTAAGGGAATATCTTGAGAATTAAGCACAGAGCTTGTGAAATCCTTTTTCTTTGTAGTTTTTGATCAAAGTTAACTTTCTCAGAGAACAGGTACGCACAGCAATAACCCCTCACAAGTATCTTAGGATAAGACCATGTTAGTGATGTTTATGTCATTTTTACATCTGCAAGTATTTCTTAAACTGACATTTGCAGTCCAACTGTACAAGACAACTTCAGTAGCTCTGTACACAGTGTGATGGCATTTCACTGAGCGTAAATGTCGAGAGCAATGAGGTAAAACTATCTCAGTGTCCCATTTCCACATAAAATGCATGAAAGGAAGAACAGAACATGGGATCTTCTCAGAGTTTCATGTCTTTAAAAAAAGGATGCAGCAAAGCCTCTTTTGCAGTTATTCTTGTTGCAGGGTTTAAGTCTAGTAGCTTGTCAAGTAGGTCATATGCTTCATCAGGAACCTGATCCCATCCTTTCATGTCTGTGGCCTTCATTTCTAAAGCACCATCACCTTCCTGAAAACTCTTTAACTGTTGAATTTGCTTTCCAAGTGGCTCAGGAGCACACAGTTTGTCTGGTAAAGCTGAGTCATTTCCAGCCTTGCTGGGCACTTCATCCTGGGATCTCATGCAGCTGCTATGTGTTCCTCTCAGCTTCTCACAGAGGGTTCTTAAGTTTTGTGCTGGAACAACTTGAGTACACAGAACTGACTTACCTAGAAATAAAATTACAGGAAGCAACACTGTATTTTCTATGCAACTATAACAGAATTCTAAGTTTGTTTCAGAGAAACTTCATGTCTTACACCTCTGGAGAATGAAATTCCATGCTATGTTACACTGCCAGGTAGCAAGTGCTTTAGTATTTGGCCTTCAAACAATTAGGGGAATGGTTATTTTGGTTCTTTGTGTGTTTGGTGGGGGTTTTGTTGTTTAGGGTTGTTTTTTAACAGGCCATCTGTTGGGGCTTGGTTTTGTGTTTTCTTTTCCTAGCCCTTTGGGGAGGGGAGGTGGGCAGGAAGCAAGGTTTACATCATCTGAATATTAAGGCATATTGACATAAGCCTCCAGGGCAAATTTTGCAGGAATAGAAACATTTCCCTCAAGAATTTTAACTAAATGCCAGCAAAAAACATTTAGTTGGCATGTTTCACCTTGAGTGGCCTTGGTTTAGTGAAAAGCAGTAGAAAGGTTGGGAAACCTATGGCATGAAGTGCCCCGTACAGGAATTATAAAATATAGAAAAATGCAAAGCTTTCTTAAAACTCTGTACATATAGATCAGTGCTTTCAGTGTTTTACATGCAAAAGGTGTAATTTACCTCCAAGATTACTTGCAAACCTATAAATGTACTTACATATGTATTAAAAACCTCATAGATTGTAAGTCACTGTGCTAAACTGCAGACCAAGCACACATTTTCCCCTCTTCCCCATAATTACGGTTTGCATACCAAAAGTTTTAGCAGCTTGAATGGTTTCTCTGGATCCACGAACTGTCATGATTTGTGCCAAAGCAGTTAAATCATCACTTGCTTTGTAAAATGGATACCGTCCACTGAGCAGAGAAAGGAATACGATTCCTGCAGACCACATGTCAATAGCTGGAATTGAAAGCAAACTTACTGATAACTGAACGCAGGGTTTCGCCAAAAACAAAATCACAACTTTCTGTAAAAACATACTATGACCTGAAGAGCTTCTGAAAGTTCTGTTCTGAAGTACTGACTTTGGTCACATAGATAACACTTCAGCAGTGGAAATAGCTACCATTAAGACTGAAGATGGAGAGGGAGGGTTAGAGCTTTTCCATAGAATTCATGTGAGTAATTCCATTAACTTGCTAAATTTATAATGTGCCAAAACAATGTTTGAGGTTGTTTTACCTGTGGTGATGAGAGGGGGCAAAAAAATGACTAGTTTTGATATGAAGAAAACCTTATCCAAGGATCATAAATAAAAATTAACTCACAAATGAATGCAAATCTTTTTCCGGTGCTGAGATTGCCACAGTTAGGCCGTACTAAAGAAATTTATCTTGCTATGAACTTTGTTCCTCTTGAATATGAAATCATTTGACAAGATAGCCAGTTTAAGAACTGTAATAGTAGAAGTTATTCATCACTTTCATTGTGTTATGAAAAGTACAGAGTGCTCTGGGGATGGACGCCAAAGCATGATGGAAACTTTAATACTGAAAGTTATGAGAATACCTGTCTGCCATAAGTTTTTGGCTCACTGAAGTGCACAGTTTGTGAGATGGCAAGGAAAGTGCAGGAGAGAGTTTGAAAGGTTCTCAAACTCTGAAGAGAAAAAACTAACAATTGAGAAATAAAATCATAGTTATTCTCCTTCTTTTCAAAAAATAACTAGTAAAATAGGCAGTAATTAATTTGAGTGCTTTAGTTAGAAATACTATTAGCACAGGACTTAGGGGAAAGAAAGAGTATTAAACTGACTTCAGTTGCAAAAACAGATTCTAAGTCTTTTAAGGGAAAAATAACATCCAAGTTAATAATTTGGCAAAATTTACAGTGGAAAAAAGTTGTATCTTCATAGTTCCTGTAAAAAAAAAAGTTATAGTATTACTGTATCACTGTTGAAAAGACCATACTCTCTGTTTCAGATGGTGTACATCACCCAAACTATGTGGTTGGTCAGGATCTTTAAGGAAGCTTAATTACTCATGGTGAAATTAACATCCATTATATATCTGAATGGCTGGTAAATCCTGGCCCTACAGTTCTGACAGAGCTGGGATCATGAGCACACTGCAACATCCTGTGCAATGACATCAAAGTCATGACTTCTCTCTATGCTTTTGTCTAGTGACAACCAGTGGGGCAGACTGATGAAGGGGGAACAGAAGGACAAGTCAAAGTGTCACTGGAGCTGTATAATGTCAGTTTTGAGGTTTAGGTTGTATTCCCTGCACTGTGAGCCTGGGTCAGATGCACTAAAGTAGTTCTGGATAGTCAGCTGGATCCATCTGCTAACTTGTTCTCAGCACAGAGACTACAACTAGTAGTAAGACTGGCAAAAATACAAGATGGTGACTGCAGCAGACCCAGATGGAAGTGGACAAGAAGATTTGTTAGTTCAAATACATCATCATCTCATAAATATTAGTACTAGTCTACCCAGCTCTAATGAAGGCCTTTGTTGACATACAAGAGCTTGGGACCAGTGAGTCAGTACTTTCAGGACTGTCTGTGCCACACCCAAGGCTTTCCAGATTTATCCGTATTCTCTGTAATCCCGCTCTCCATTAGAGAACAGAAAAGTCTGAAAGTGTATTTAGCACCAGCATGCATCCAAGATTTCCTAGGTATGTCTTCTTTCTGCCTAAATTCTGTCTAGACAGACAGAGATTGTCTAAACTAGTCCTAGATTTCTGGATGTCTTCTGGCCCATAAAGCTGGCTGTTACAGCACAGGCACACTGACTCCAAACAGCCTGCTGTGCCTCTTGAAACCCGAGTCATGCCCACAGCACAGATGTTGTTTCAAACAACATTAAGCTATCTGGGGATAAGCTGATCAAAGACATTGTATGCATGCTCAGAAGAGACTTAACACACTTTAAGTACTGCAAATTGACAATTTTCTCAAAAGGTATTCAGCAAAAAAGTGGCTAATTTTATTTTAAATAAAATTTTTTACGTTTGTGTTTATTCCCCAGGAGGCAAATCTCCTGTCATACACCAAATGTTTAACAGGTAACTTTGCTTTTCTTTATCCTCCACTCTCCAGGTAGGCACAATCTCTCCCATCCTACTTGTATCAGTTTATGCATTAAGCACCCCTCTGCTCTGCACTGGTATTTTCCCAAACTATTGAAACTGCATTTGGTAGTTTTTAAACCTGAGAAATTAAAAATGTAGTAAGAAAAAATGTGCCCTTTACAGACCAGCTATTTAAAGCAACAGCAAAAAGGAAAAAATCTGATAAAAAGTATTGACTAAGGCTTTCTAAAACACATTTGCAGTTATATCATTGAACTGCCTGCTATGACAGCAAACTACATGTGACAATCTGACTAGAGAAGTCTAAAGTTACAAACTCTCCCTCAGATTTATTCATGATTTTATTTGAATAAATAAGCCTATAAGCCAAGAAATCTGATAAAAATGACAGCTTAGTTTTCTTTTGAACCGCACTCTGCTCAACTCCTGCACGTGGCACTGCCCTCGAAGTGAGTAACACCACATTCAAGTTTCAAACACAGGAAAAATATTCCTAACTTGTTCTTACTCTGCAAATACTTTTAATTAAAATCAGGAAATGCTTCATGAGTGTTGGAAGGGATGATAAAATGAATCTCATAGGTAAACAAAAATCCTCCCATAAAAAAAGACAACATAATATGCATAAATAACAAGGATCAAAAGGTGAAAATGGCACTGGCTTCACTCTGTGGTGCAGTACCTGTGGTCTGAGTAGGGCACTTTGTTAATACTTCTGGTGCTCTGAATCCGGGTGTTCCTGCCCTGGGAGCAACTTGCTGACACCTTGTAATAAAAGGTAAACATGTTTAGAATACAAAAGTTGATAAATTAGTTCTAATTATAATAACGCTAAATATTACTTGTGTAAGATGCGCAAACAGCCTAACCCAGTCTTACTCCAGTTGTATAGGAGTTTGAAGTGTCTTATAATTACCTAGTATAAAATTACGTTGCATAAGGTAATTATAAGCCTTATTCTATTATTATTTTTATACTATTATCTACCATAAGTAATGCCACAGAAATACTTATTGCATACTTCACTCACAATGATCTTTTTTAGTTTCATTCAACAGCAGCATTGTTTTTGCTAAAGGCTTCTTTCCACAGGAAACTTTATAGTCAAGACTGATTAACCAAAGGCAAAAATATGCACTAGGTTCTTGAATGAGGCTGCTCTGGCTTTGTGTAAGTCCACAGCAAACTAATGTTCACTATTTCTGAGTGCAGACAAGAATTCACTTTTCATTAGAGTAACTAAAAGGTGTGAGATTATCTTTATTTAAAAAACCCAAAAATACTTTCCAGAGTTTTCTTGTATGACCTCCTTCTATGGCCACTTCTCTTTTGAGTTGGGCAAATTCCTCAAGTTTGAGGTTGGTAACACAGTATTTTGACAGTCTTGGAAGAGCGGACCCCACAATTTCATGGCTATGCCTAGTAAGCAGAATTCTCTGCCTTAATCTGTGTGCCTTAATGTGTAGATAAAAGGCAGCAGTACATCATAACCAAAACTAACTGCAGAAGGATGGAGTTGAGCTGAGTTACTAAGATTCTCTAACCTATTATTAAAATTATTATAAAAAAGCATTATTTTTAACTGAACAAATACAGTCAGATTTTCTTTTTACATTTCATGATTTCCAGAATCCAAACCGTTGGCGTGATTTAGGCCTATTAAACAGATAACTACTGAAGACAGATTGATGTATTGTCTCCTTTAAGTGTTATAATTAATTCAAGCAATTTTCTACAACACATGAAGGTGGATAATTAAATACAACAAAATCAGCAGCAGTGAATTCTTCTTGCTGCAGACAGTGAACCAATTACTCCATGAATTCCATGAATACTTCTTGTTTAAAAAGAGAATGCTCAGCATTTTAAGAGCTGCACAGATCAAATGCTATCTTTTACCTACTTAATCAGCTGTCCAGAAATCCAAGTTTCTGACCTTGCTTGACAGCACACAGGCAATTTTACGACGTTATCAAAGCAAATTACCTTGAAAGGCAAATATTGCAAACTCTGTCTGTTGCGTAACAGTCACAGGTCAGGTTTGAGGGACAGGCACTGGCAGCTTTCCTGGCTGCCCCACTGCTCACTGCTTTGGTAGAAATAATCTTCTTCTTTGTTACTAACTTCCTAGATGAAACATCTATCATCTTGGATTGTTTAATGAGCTGCAATGTAGATATTTTAAAAAAGGTGACATATTTAAGAAACTTCCCTTTTACATATAGATAGGCCAGTTCCTAAAATACAAAGACTGAAGAGATGCTCATGAGCAAGAAGCTGCAATTTTAGAACAGAAAACAGCAAACATTTTCAATAATATCAAAACATCTATAAAACAGACACTGGAGCTTTCTAAATATCCTGGTTTCCTCCCATTTCCCTTCAGAAAACATTTTCCAGTGTTTACCAAAAACCAGTATACATTAGATATTTTGAAGCTACAACACAGGTATCTCTCAGGTTAGTATAGTGCTTCAAGAATTCTTTTGCCTCAACATAGGAATAAAATAACAAAGTATATGAAATGCTACAGCAATATGCAGGTAGTACCTCAAATTTAGAGTAAGATCATCACTGTTGGCCAACCTTTCTAATTCAGTTGGGGTTTCCCCAGTCACATAAAATACTAACTACAAAAAGTGCAGAAAAATATTTACTACAAGTTTTATCTCCAGCTTCAACTGCAAAATAAAAGAAAAAAGTCTGACAAGGCAAGTGTATGGTAGTTGTACAGATACATGTGTAGCAGAAAAGACTGATTCAGCACACAAACAAGATCAGCTGGGGGGACAGCTACATAACTAGGTTTTGGAGAGTTTCAAAAGGGGCTGAAACAGACATGAAAAACCATTCAAGCCTTTCACCAAAGACACAATAATCTGCTCAAAAACTTGCAGTTTCACAGCATCCTGGAGTAGTGTCTAATCTTACAGAACAACCAGTTCTGTAGCTATTCAGACACGTAACAGATTGCTCTTACTGGTAAGTTGTATTTCTTACTTTTGTACTTGAGTTCTCTTGGTAAGTGGAACTATAGACGTTGAAATTCCTCTCTCCAAAGACAGAGCGTTGGACAAAATGGTGCACAGAATCCTCCTGCAATATCAACAGAAAGGACAGTGAGGATCCTATCTAACACAGCTGGATACTGACAGTTCAGAAAAACAAAGCGTGAAGTGACATAAAACAAGAACAGTGGCATGGTAAGTCATTTTCAGACATCACTTTACTGGGAATGAAGAAAACATGGTCTAGACAGAACAGCAAACATGCTTACAAAACCAAACACATCTCAGAGGCACCCCAAGACAATCTGAATGTCATCTGTGCTGTATTTGTTATGCAACTTAGAAACTAAGCACAGATGAGTAATTATTGGCTTGGAGAGGAGTTCCAAAGCACATCACTGAAAAGTTAAGGCTGTCTAAATAGAAACCCATGCTAGGGTTTTTTTACACAGCCTTTGGCACTGTATTATATCTAACAGGTAATGAATGATGCCAGTAAAACCAGTCACTTTGATGTGAAAGCTGTAGTTCTGCGCATCACATTAGGACCTGCGAGACATGCATGTACAGCTTTTATTCTGGTATTACATCTCCCCCTGATGGATGAAGTAACACATTAAACATACAACAATATTAATGAAAAAGTCTGAGAACCTTTCCTCCTCTTCCTTGTTTAATCTGTACTTTTGATAGTGAGCTGGACCTTTTATCAGCTGCTTTTGAGGCTGACTGTTGAGTTATCTGTGTAGGTGCTGTGACACTGATAGAAACCCCATTTCCCAAAGCTATAGTGGGATTATTTTGCGAACAACTTCCTTGCTGGTCTTCAGAGTGGGCAGTTTTAAGAAGTTCAATTTTTGTATCAGGGGTTCCTTGTGCCAAGCCGAAATCAACCAAGGCATACCTGAAAGACACAAATTTACAATTAGAAGGCACAAAGTACCCATCAGTAAGTTGAATTTACTATTCATTACTTGTTTACTTATCTTTCTTTCACGTTTTACTTAATATATTGCTTATCTATACTGTTGCCAGTATTAGAGCCTTTTTTTCCTCCTCTTCCTCTTGTCCTTTCTTAGCTATCCCCTCAATATTTTCACCCTATACCCATTTTATTTCACTGGGTTTTGCCTCAAAATCTGCTCCACTTTCTCCAGTAGTGATAAAAAAACATTCCCAGCAACTCCTTTATGGGATTCTTCTAGTTCTACAGCTCCAAACCTGCAGCCAAGTCAAGTGACTTGACCTGTGCAGGATTCCCATGGTCAGAGGCCAAATGCAGGAATGACAGAGACAAGGCTAAAAATATTGAGAGTTTTGTCAGACTTCAAACAATACTACTGGAATTAACTTCAGTCTTCAAACAGGTAAGACCACATTAGCTCAGATTTGTTTTCTGCTACAAGCAGTACAGAGGTAAAACCCCTGTCTCTGGGTCTCAAACTAAACTCTGTGGCCTCCACACCTGAAGTAGATATTAAGGCTCGAATAAATGCTGGAAGAGCAAAACAGCACTACAAATTCATTTTGACAGATTGAATAAATAAACAATCAGTATTTCTCCAGTTTTTAAGCTTATGATTTGGCAAAGTATAACCAAATCTCCCTTACAAACTTTTACTACATAGAATTATAGAATCGTTACCCTCAAATCCCTTAAACACAGAAAGAAAATGTTTACAAATGAATATTTTTTAGCTTTATTACTTAAGCACATTTTATGCAGCTGGAAGGGAAAAAAAACCCTAAAAGCTTAATTGACTGTGTTCTGCCAAGGCATACATCCCCACATGAGATCACAACATGGGCATCTGGACAGACTTACTGCTTTAGCTGCCTGTTGTAGAGGAAGTTACTGGGCTTGACATCACGGTGAACAATCCCAAAGTGGTGAATGCGCCTCAGCGCTCTGAACAGATTAAACATGTATTCCCTCACTTCTTCAAAGGAAAGAGAATTCAGAATGTCCTGGAAGATTATACGGATACTATAATTATACAACTGCTTTCGATTAAAGGTTTTACTACACGTAAAAAGTCTGAGACTCACCAGGAAAGATTCATGTTCCAGGTATGGCATAACAATAACCACATGATCATTCTTCCTAAAGCAGTATTTAACTCCCATAACATTATCTTGTCCCCTAGAAGATAAAGTAATATCACTGAATAAAGACCAGAATATGGTCTTTTTATTTCTTAAAAACTTCGGACAGGTTTTCTTTTATAATCTAGTTTATATACTTGACAGCAGTCAGTTGACATCCTGGTGCCACTCATTGCTATGTTCCATTTGCAATTTGCAGTAAAGGCTCCACAGATTATTTCTGGGGCCATGGTTTGTAGTTACTGCTGTAATTAAATGTAGGACCTAACCTTTATCATACCAACTCCTTTAAGAAGGTGCCATTCAGTGCACTCTGGTAACAATACCTGAAACCACATTTTCTGACGAAGACATTATTTTTTTTCCAAGCATTTCTGACCTGGAATTTTTGTTATCAGCAATACATCATAGAACTTCTCAGATGGAAAACACATCTGCAAACTGAGACTAGCAAAAAAAGGCATCCATTACAGGTAAGACACTTCATTTCTTTTTTGCTCTTGATAAAAGGAATACACATTTCTGTGCTTAAAAAAAAGGCAAGCGAAATGCCAAAACTTAAAGAACAGTAAGACAGTGTTCAGCAGCAGAAAACCACTGTTTCTTTGTTTATGTACCCTGCTTCTGTGAGGCACTGAAGTTCAGCAGCAATTCGCAGAGGGTGGCTGGTTGGAATCAAGTGTTTCAGAGCCATTTTTTCCTCATGTCCTGTTTGTAGTTGTGCTGTGGCCAGGTAAACAGAACTAAAAGTACCTGTAGGGAAAGAACCAAAACACTGTCTTCAGCATTTTTAATTAGGTCAATTCAGATTTCTACTGAAGTGATCTAACTGTTCACAATCCTGCTGCTGTACACTTGATGCTACATCAAAGCCAATTCAAGAAGGGAAAAATGCAGTTCCTTTTTCCTACTCCTGAATACAGTGATCTTGTATACAAGTTTTTTATGTCAGTAAAAATGCAAATGTAACACTGTCTAACTTGCCTGGGACACAGAGCTCTTTGAATGTAAATTTCCTCTCTTTGATTTGCTTTCTTGTTTGGGTAGCTTACTTTCATCTGACATCTAACTTCTCTCCTTACAATGTAAGTGGGCTACATAATGCTAATCTGGAAAGCACAGCCTTTACTATTCAAAGCACCTCTAAATTTGCTACATTTTTCTTAATTCTATTACCTTATCTATAAATTAAGACTTCCCACATGATGTATAACCTTACTATTTGTTTGCCCAGGACACTGCTGCATAGACAGAATGTGACACTCACTTGAGAAAGGAAGTATTCGGATTCACGCATTCCATTTTAAGTATATCCTAATATACCTCCTGGAAAGGTAATTTATCCTAATGATCTCAGATACCTGAATACACAAGTTGGAGCATACTTCCACATGAATAAACACTACAATTTACATTGATTAAGCATTGTGTTTGTATCATGCCAGTTCAACAGTCTGTAAGTGCATGCATACATGCAAAAATGCCAGCAACACCTCTAAAGTTTCTTGCTGTGATAACAACCCTAGAGTTCCATACATTCAGTATCATTGATTATAGCAACAAGGGTTATCAAGCTGACCTAGACATTATTTTTGGTGTGAGAACTGTTAAAATGAAAGTGACTCCAGAGTGGAATCTTAAGTTGTTTTCTCATAATGCTGCAAACTGCAACTGGTACTTCTTAAAAGCACTGTTTGCTCCCAAGAGCAAAAGCAAGAGTACTGTTCTTAACCAGAGATGTTTAATTATACTTTTTTTATAATAGGCAGAACTCCTTTTGAGACTGTTTTGGTTTTTAAATTGTTATTGCTGAGGTGAATAGAGCTGGGTTTGGGAGGGTTCTTTTGAGAGGATTTGAGACAAGAACTTCTAGCCATCTAGCCTGCCATCACAGGTATTCCATCATGAAACAGCCATAGAAAAATCCAGCTTCTCATCAACATCTTTGTTTAAAGTGTGGAGCGTCATAAACCATTTCAGAGATCAAGTGGGTAAAGTTCCAAAAAGTGCTGAAATCCCTAAGCATCTACTTATAGTCCTGCGTGACACTTATTGAAGGTATCTGCAGTAGTGTCTGCTCAAGGCAAGGTGTACACAAGTGTTCTAAAATTTGATACCACATGTCTTTAAAACAGAAAGTAAGTTTTTGGTGGTTTAAATAAAGCAGATATAATCTTTCAGTCTCTTCCAGTTCTGCCTACAGGGTTTCGGGAGAAACAAGGCCACCTTAAGGAACAGCAGTTAAATATGTCAAAACTCTGGATATGAACAGATTCCTCATGTAAAAGACATAAAAAATGGAGTGCTAAGGCATTTACTCGAGTCTACCTCAAAACTTTGTAGCTGTCAAAACTGCAACACTGGTTTTTTGAAAGGCTTTAACATCCCAGACTTTCAGGAAAATACTTTGCAAATATTGCTATATAACACACACATACAGTCAGCAACATATATACAGAAACTAAGAAGTAAATCAAGTAAATGTTTAAATTACATATACTGGTGTCTTAGATTTATACTTTTTAGGTTAGAAATACCAAAACAAATCTAAGTTTAAGGTAGCTAAAATAAAACATTTACCTTCCCCAATTTTCTCCTTGATTTTGAACACATTCACAAGCTGTGGCACTGCTTCATAAAGCTTTTCAATATCTTTTTTGATCCCTGCTTTGGAAAGAATGGGGAAAATAGGTATTTTATTGCTTGATTCAATATTCGATTTCTATTTGAGATCACAAATCATAACTTGAGTTCATTGGACAGTGAATTTTCATACACAAAGGAAAAAACAGCAGAGACAGGTATCTGTCCCTGCTGACACTGCCACTATCTGCAGTTCCTAAGGGGGCAAAAGGCTCCTGGTTACTAAAATATCACATTACAGCTCACTGATAAATGTTTTCATGAAATTTGCAATGTCAATTACACTAGTAGACAAAACTACAACAGCTGCTTCTGCGAGCCGATGCAAATCCAAAATGTAGGAAATTCCTTTTATAAGCTCAAGAACGCAGTCCTTCATACTGCTACTTAAAATAGCAAACACCAAACCCCGTGTTTGCCCTGCGCTGAAGTTGCTGCACTTCGTGCTGCGATCACTAGATGGCAGGACAAGGACGCTGTACTGTAGTATTGCAAAAAATGAGTTAAGTTTTCCAGTCGGTTTACAAATCCTTGTAGTTTAAGTGTTCTCTATCCCCTGCATAACAATTTACTTCTTTTGAAGCTATGAGGTATGTAGAGGCTGTGACTTATTTCTGTAAAGCAACGGTGGGGAATATTTGATCATACAGAACTAAGCACAAACTGGTATTTGGAAAGTCCATCGAATGGAAGGAAAGAAAAGTATATAGATTTTTTCACCCCAAAAATAAATAATAAATGAAGTTTAACGTAAATACATAAATTGTACTGTATCCATTAAAATGTGCTGTTTTACCAGGGCAGGAAACCATCAGCAATGAGAACGTTTTTTAACATATCACTGATATGCTAGAAACAAAGTATGGGGTTAGCACGAAACCACAATCTCCTGTATTAGCTCACTTTATATAGCAACAAAAGCTGAAGAACCCTTTCTTCTTGGTAAAAGCACAAGAAGTCAGTTGGTTATTCAAGTTACAGGTAACTTCTGACTGTAACTTTTCTTATTTCAACAATTTATAAAACCCAACATACTAAAAATACTTCTGAGAACTGGAACCTGCTGCCTCTCTTGGTATATCCAGTTACTTACTGTTTTCCTTTAAGGTGTTCCCTCTGCTTCTCCAGGTTGTTTTAAGTCATTTAAGGGGAGATACTTCAGGAATGGAAGAAAAAACCAAACCTCTATTCTACACACCAGAACCTCTGACAATCATTTAAGATACTTTTGATCAACAAATACAAGCAAAAGGATAATCAGTTATGGTAGGAATCATATTTAAAAACTTCAAAACTATCCTAGGGTAAGTATGACCAGACTTGACTGTACAAAGGGCACAGGACCTTGCATCCAATAATCCCTGAAGGAAAAGACTAAGGTTAGCTGGACAGTTATTCTGGTTATTCCTCAGTTTTATAGAGAGGAATCACTTCATTTTCCTGTCAATGTAGTAAAAAATTCTATTGAGAATAACACTGAAAATTCAGGAAGTTATTACATAACATTTTTTGAGTTGATGGTATTCACATTGCCCATGTGCTCAGAATTCTATTAAGAAATATATCTATTATTGCTGTAATTTTTGTTGCTTCATCACTAAAAAGGAATTGTTGATAAAAAGTTTTATCATTTAAAAAGTGGTATTCCCAGGTAGTTTGTGCAGTAATTTCCACTTTTTACACAAATGCTCATGTGCTACTTGACAAATATGAGACACTCACGAAAGCTTTCTGAAACCTTCCTCAGGAAGAGGAAAGGCTGAGATATGCACTATGCTCCACTTTCCTCACAAATACTCAAAGACATCAAGAGATGAAACCATGTAACAGAACTATAAAGGACTTCACACTGAAATGTTATTGCATCACTCAAAGACACAGGCCTTTCCCCTCCAGGAAAATAATCCTGTTGTTGAGTTCTGAAACATCCTACACAAACTTCATCTCAAAAGGTCAGCCGCTACAGGACAGAGGTAGAAAACTGTCTTTAACAGCAACATAGTTCTAACAGGCTTTCAGTACACTCATTGCCTATTCTCTTCCAGGGCCTGAATCCCCAGCTGGGTATAGAGAACATAGAGTCATTATGTCATCAGAGTGTAAGAATAAATAATATCCAACATTTCCTGTGAGAAGATTTTAAAGTAATTCCCTTTACTTCCAGGAATGAAAAGCATTTGCAAAAAGTGAGACAATTAATGTTATTCAGTATCACTCTGTAATTCCAGACAAGGATGTGCACGGGAATGACAGGACTATCTATTTCTAGGATAATCAACAGTCATTATATATATAATTTTATTCTCAAAGGCTGTCTTTTTTGAGTTCTGGTATTCTCTTAGAACATTCTGTAATAAATGAATACAGGGTGAGCAAATTGTGACAAACTGCTGCTGCTGACGTTCTGTAACATACAAAATGCAGGAATAAACTTAAAATCAAAAACCTTCTCAAACGTTTTCATTCCATCATTGCTTTATACAACAGGGTCACATACAGAGAGGCTTGCAATCAATGCTGAAACTTCCTGAAGCAATGAAGAAGCATGTCAGCAACAAACATAGTGTTAGCAATCCCTACTTTAGCACATACCTGAAAGTCTGCCGTTCTCCTCGTGCTTTCCATGGAAGTCTTCAGCCTGATGAGGGTGCTGTTCATTACAGTGAGACCTCAACACTGCCTCCATCACACAATAAACCTGAAGTGAAAAACCCAACATTGTGAGGACTACTTTGGGACACCCTGGGAAGCCAGCAGAGCAGCAGATCAGGTAAGACACTTCCTGGTCCCACACTCAGTTCCTAAGATGACATTTAGTGAGTCTGAGGAGTTCTTCTGTGCTACTTAAAACAACACAACATCACCCATCATCCCAGAGACAAATTAAACCAGTAAATCCAGTCATCTGTAGTAAGAGGTAAAAAGGGGAAGGGAGGGAAGACTGCAGGGTAAGCTTAGACACAAGTGATCTTCTTTCATCTCATGTGTTTCCTCATTCACATAAAAGCATTATCTTTTCCCTGAAGGTTGCTTTGAAAGGCAAAGCACTGAGGCATGCAGAAATAGCTGCATTGTGTTCCGTGACACACAAAGACAGACATCCTAAAAGAAACTGTAAGAGAAAAAAAAAAAAGTCTTCTCGAGAGATTTCTCTCTTCTAGGTAAGATTAACAAAGGGCATAATTACATGTTGTTCTCCCCAGTAACAAGAAATCGCAAAATATGCTTATTTTGAACTGCTTCTTTCCAAATCTGGGAAATACTGCAATAAAACTGTAAGTTAGTAAAGTGTACTCACAGTGTACAATCAAAACCCACTGAAAATCCTATTTCATTAAGAAAAGAAAGGCAGGGAGCCTCAGGGCAGGATAACGGGTGATCAGCGTGCCTGGAAGCACCACCTCTCACAGCTGCCCAACACGAGTTCCATTCAACGACCTTCCTTGCTTGTTATTTTGCCAAACCTTCTAACTTCTGGCTGAACTTTTCCACAAGGGGAAAACACATCCTGAAAAACTTCAAATCAAAGGATCCATCTGTTTGAGCTACAGAGCTAGAAATGTATTTTATCCCCGGAGAATTTGAGCTACCTTTAGTCTGTCATCTTCATGGAACAGAACAGGGACAGAGAACAGCCCCTTCTTTTGAAGGAGCTTTGCTGAAGAGTGGGACATGGAAACTAAAGGAATGAGATTAGAAGGATTTCTGGTCTCTCACGGGTAGACACTCCCGCTGCTGCTGCCGAGTAGGCAGATAAGCCTGTTACAACCCTGAAGTAGCACGGCTTCATTAGCAGAATAAGGAGTGCAAATTAACACAGACATCTCCATGGCCTCCTTGCTCTATTGGGCCCCATGCCAGCCCCAGCTCTTCCAGTTCAAGGCTGGCTTCAAAAACCTTGTTTGGGAAAAAGACATAAACGCTTCTGCCTGCAAACTGCCATGGGAACACACTCAGGGCTTGCTGGCCATGAGAGGGTGAAGGGGGCTCAAAGTCCCATGTATCATTTCCATTCATTTATGGCAAACACAAGCTACAATGCGCAGAACCGAATACCTTGAGTAGGTGCGTACATTAACAAACAGTTTACTGATTTGGAAGTGGGCTTAACAGGTACAAAATGGAACATGAAATTTGATTCAGTCGGGCATTTATTTTTATATTAAAAAAACCCACTTAAGTGACACCATTAGAAATAAAGCATTAAGACAAAATGGTCCAAAGTTTCAGCTCAAAGAACCTTCTTGCAGTTAAATCACATCTCCAATGAAATAAACCATAAGCCCCACAAACAACAGATAATGACAGACTCAAACAGCCCACATGGCTTCAGGGGTTTCTGAGTCAGGTACCTGAACCTTGTACGCAGAAATTGGTGATACTGCTGCTGAATCCTTGGCTAAAGCAATGGTGCTCCTAAAATGCAGAGCTCCTTTAAGTAGGAACTCGCATACAGCCACCCCTGGGAGGAACTTAAGTGTAACCAAAATAAAAGTTGGTATCTCTACTTTGTTGAGTCCTGGAGTGGTTTGTGCTGGAAAAGACCTTAAAGCTCACCCAGTTCCAATCCCTGCCCCAGGCAGGGACACTTTCCACTAGACCAGGTTGCTCCAAGCCCCGTCCAACCTGGCCTTGAACACTGCGAGGGATGGGGCAGCCACAAAAAGCAAACGTTGTGGCTGGATTAAGCCTTGCAATGAGCTGATGTTTTGTACACATGCACAATAAACCCGTTTATTACAAGACAAGCGGCTGAAGCCTCACATCAGAACTTGTTTGCCAAAACGATGCCACTACCGCCAGGCGGAAGGGGAACATCTGGAGCCCATCACCGCAGCTGGTTCAACAGGGCAGCCCTGGCAGAGAGACCCTCGGTCTCCGAGCTGCACTATGAGTGGGCGCGAACTGCAAACAGGCGGAACTCGGACACCAAACGGCGGTTTGGGATTGCGGGAGGTTATAACGGGGGCAGGAAGGGCGAGAGTGAGGGAGAGCAGAATCCGGGGGGCTCCCCAGCGGGTGTGGGGTTCCGACTGGCGCCGCGGAGATCTCCGGGCCCGAGGGCGGCAGAGCGGAGCCTCTCCACAGTCGAGCAGGCCGCGCCGCGCGGGGCGGGCCGGGTCGGCCCAGGCTGGACCAGGCAGGATCCCTCCAACCGCCCCACCACCCCCCATC